>VMDO01006182.1:86155-103229 GCA_007922755.1 Pedetes capensis | reverse complement strand
ATTTATAAAGAACTCAAGAAAAAAACTCCCCCAAAACCAAACAACCCAATACACAAATGGGCAAAGGAACTGAGTAGACAGTTCTCAAATGAAGAGGTCCATAAAGCCATGAAACACATGAAAAAGTGCTCAACATCCCTAGCCATTAGGGAAATGCAAATCAAAACAACTCTGAGATTTCACCTTACACCAGTAAGAACGGCCAAGATCAATAAAACAAACAACAACAAATGCTGGCGAGGTTGCGGGGAAAACAGAACACTTTTACATTGTTGGTGGAGCTGTAAATTGGTGCAACCACTGTGGAAATCAATATGGAGGTACCTCAAAAAACTAAAAATAGATCTACCATATGACCCAGCTATAACACTATTGGGAATTTACCCAAAGAGAGATGGGTCATCATACCACAGAGACACCTGCGTCTCCATGTTCAATGCAGTGCTTTTCACAATAGCAAAGATATGGAATCAACCAAAGTGCCCTTCAACAGAAGAATGAATTAAAAAAACTATGGTATATATACACAATGGAATACTACTCAGCAATCAAGAAAAATGAAATAAGGTCATTCGCAGCAAAATGGAATTAGAGAAAATTATTTTAAGTGAACGAACATGAGCTCAGAAAGAGAAACAACACATGTTCTCACTCATATGAGGGAGCTGATTCAAAATTACAAGAAGGAAAAATCCTACTCAAAGGTCAGATCATAATAAAAGTGGGGGAGGGAAGATAAGAATGATGTCAATATAAATGGACTAGAAATCGCATGTAATTGTTCTAACAAGATAAAAACAAAGAACACTACAGGAAAAGTTCCTATCTTAAACAGAACTGGAACCCAAGGACATATAGAAAAATACTACTAAGTAAAAGATAGAGAAGACTTGGATGGGAAACTTTGATGGGAAGGGGGGAGGGGGGACGCATAAGGGAGGGTAAGGGATAACCTATATGAATAATGTTTATCAAGTTGCATATATGAAAATTGTCACAACGAAAAGCATGTCAAAATGAATCACATTATGATGTACATTAAAAATTTCTAATAATAAAAAAAAAGAATTGGTGGATGACAAATCATTTCAAGAGGCTGCCTATGATCAAGAACCAGTGGTACTGAAGGATGAAGTATAAGCTGCCTTGAAGGAATTGGAGAAACACAATGCTCCAGGAATTATGGAATACCAATCGCAATGGTCCAAGAAACAGATGCAGCACTGGAGGTGCTAACATGTTTATGCCAAGAGATTTGGAAAACAGCTATCTGGCCAACTGACTGGAAGAGATCCATACTTGTGCTTATTCCCAAGAAAAGTGATCCAACCAAATGTGGAAATTATTGAATAATATTATTAACATCACATAAAAGCAAAATTTTGCTAAGGATCTTTCAAAAGCAACAGCAGCAGTATATTGACAGAGAACTGCCATATAATCAAGCCAGATTCAAAATAGGGAGTAGAACCAGGGACATCATTGCTGATGTCAGATGTAAATTAGCCAAAGGCAGAGAATATCAGAAAGATGTCTATGTTTTATTGACTATGCAAAATCATTTGACTGTCTGCATCATAACAAATTATGTATAGTACTACAAAGAATAGGAATACCAGAGCACTTAATTATACTCATGTGGAACCTGTACATGGACCAAGAGGCAGTCATTCTAACAGAACAAGGAAATACTGCCTGGTTTAAAGTTGAGAATGGTATACATCAGGGCTATATCCTTTCACTGTACCTCTTCAATCTCTATGCTGAGCAAATAACCCAAGAAGCTGAACATTATGAAGAAGAAAGTGACATCATGATTGGAAGAAGACTCATTAACAACCTGTTTTATGCATATAACACAAGTATGGTTACTGAAAGTGAGAAGAACTTGAAACATTTACTGATGAAGATCAAAGAACACAGCCTTCAGTATGGATTGCACCTCAACATCAACAAAACAAAAATCCTTACAACTGGGTCAGTATGCAATTTCAAGATAAACAGAGAAAAGGTTGAGGTTGTCCAACATTTAGCTTTACTTGGTTCTACAATCAACACCCACAGAAGCAACAGTGAAGAAATCCAAAGACACATTTCATTGGGAAAAGCTGTTGCCAAAGACCTGTATAATGTACTGAAAAGTAAAGATGTCACATTGAAGATGAAGGTGCACCTGACTTATGCCATGGTATTTTCAATTATATCATATGGTTGTGAAAGCTGGACATTGAGCAAGGGGGATAGGAGAATAATTGATGTTTTAGAATTATGGTGCTGGGGATTACTATTGAATATACCATGGACTGCCAAAAGAACCAACAGATCTGTCCTAGAAGAAGTACAACCATAGTGCTCCTTGGAAGCAAGACTGTGTCTTACATATTTTGGGCATATAGTCAGGAAGGACCAATTTCTGGAGAAGGACATCATGTTTGGGAGAGTGGCACATCCATGAAAAAAAGGAAGACCCTCAACTAGGTATCTGCAACAATGGGCTTAAACATGAATAATGTTGTGTGCCTGACACAGAATTGAGGCGTGTTTCATTCTGTTGTACATAGGATCATTATGAGTTCGACCCGACTTGTTGGCAACCAACAACAACAAAAATAAATGCCCATGTAAGTCACTGATTGGCTAGGGGTCTCGGAGTTTCAAGCTATGATGGCAAAGATGTGGACTTGGGTAGGCAAGGAATGGAGAGAGGGGAATGCCTCAAGGTAGAAAATAGATGCTCTTTTATGGCTAGAAGGAAAGTGATTGTCATGCCAGCCAAACTGTAGAGATTCTGGAAAAATTCTGGTAGTGATCCTAACCAAATGCCAAGAAACTAAATGACACTTCTAAATGCAAATATTTGAAGCCATTAACCCCAGAAGTATACAATCATGTGCCAAACTACTTGTTTGAATTTGTGATTTGCAAAAGGTATGTTTCAGAGTTATATATGCCATTGCAGTCTAGAAATTTTTGACCAAAGGCAGGCAGTAGTCAAAGCTTAATTGAACCATTTGGTGGTGGGGGAAGCAGCCAGGGAGTACCGAGGTTTATTCAAGATTAGAAAAGATGCATAGCAATAGATGGACTTTTCCAAGTTATTGGGAAATCAGCCAGGGAAATCCAGAGCCCAGAGGGTCTCTCATTTTCAGGCCGTAGAGCATTTGGTACAAGACAGTTTAGGATTAATCTTTGAAGCACTTTGCTTGCTGATGACCTCTATGTTTATTGGCCACACTGCATGTCAGGTGAAACTTCCCAGAAGAATAGTTCCAAACCACAAACACAAGGTCAAAATGACCAATCCAGGTTACTTGCAAGGCTTTCTCCATTTCAGGGAGAAACTGGAACTGGCCAGGCAGGCCAGCATGGGCAAGATCAGCAGGGAAGGGGTTTTGGATACTACAAGGTATAAGTCTTCTGAACCATTCCTTGAGGATCCCCAGAGCTCCCCTTTACCTCTGCATAGTATGTATCACTTTTTGTGATAAAGAATTACCTGGTACAAACCTTTACCCTTACCAGACTATAAGCTAGAACCAAGCCATTTTCGTTTGTATCTCCCATATCATTTAGCATAGAAAGGTATCATGGTGAAGTGGAAAGAAAAGTGTGGAACTGAGCCCTAGCATTAGCTATACTTTGAAACTAGAGTCTGTGGAGCCAGTGCCACCTGGGTTCAAATCTTGCCTCTTCTTTGTAGCTTTATGAGCATGAGCAAGTTGTTACTTTGCATCTAAGTTTTTGCATCAGCCAATTCTGAGTAAAAATGCCTACCCACGTCAATACACTGGGAATTAAATAAATGTGAGCACTCACAGTAGTGCACCAGCTATGGTTGATCGTATTATTAGTATCCATGGCTTAATGAATCACTGTATGTTCATTTGTCTCTCTAAGCTTCAGTTTCTCATCTTAAAAGTGAGGACATAAGATCCAATCTCATAGGACTGGATATGAGGATAAAATTAGATAATGGATTTTAAAAATATGTTGAATGGAAAATGCAATCCATATGTTTATATTTGCTATTATCATTGCACATAGTAGGCACTGAAATCAATGATTGCTAAAATATGGAAACAAAACAATCATGGAGAGATTGGTCCAGACCCCCTCAAGACTCACCATCTTGAGATCTTTCATAGGAAAGTTATTTGTAAGCGTGAGTGCCAGACAACTGTTCCCTGTTAGTTATGCATGGGCCCTGGAGATCAGTACTGCCATGTGTTGAGATCAACTGAAGTGGCAGAGTCTGCTAAGAAAGGTTCTGCTGTCATCTCTCACATGTGCTTGGGTCGTGACTCCCCCAGAAGCCTCCTATGTTTGCGCTATGCCCCACTGTGGCCACCTCCCCAAAGGCTGCTGCCCTCCCTCCACCAGCCCTCCATCAGCCCATTCCCAGTTAGCATGGAAGCCCCGGGCTTTGTGCATTCCACACTCCATCTCCCTGGCTTCAACCCAGTGGGTTAGTTCTGCCTGGCTACCCCACATACATCTCCAGGAGGGTCAGAAAGGAATGTGCTTACTAGTCAATGCTGGAGCAGAACCAAAGCCAGCATGTCCTTTCATCCAAGGGTATCCAGTGCTCCCGTCATCACTATGACACAGACACAGAGCAGGCCCCCCGGAAAGAGCCTGCACCTTCCCCAGAGCTAGGGACATGGCCAGAAAACCACTTGGTGACGCAGATTCTCCTGTAAAGGCTGGGGCACCAACATTCAAGGCCAGGAAAACTCTTCCCAAGTACACATTTGACAAATGAAAAGGAAGAGAAGGAACTGGCAAGAAAATAGCATATGTCTCTGAAGCTACCTGGCTCTACTTAAAATTTTATAAAGACTTGTCGAAACTGAAAGTTTTAAGATTTGTAATGAGCTAAAATAATAATGATAATAAACTGGAAAGCATTTCTTCTCTATATGGCAAGTGTATAAAATTTTTATAATGAGATTTTGACCAAGACCTTTGGCCTTTCTGAGTGTCTTCACTAACATAAATGGAGTTAAAATACTGACTTTACATGGGTTTTGCAAAGAAAATGTAGAAAAAGTGGCCGGCACATAGGAAGCTTGACGATGGACTATTGGCAGGTCCAGAAGTTTCACCTGGTTCACAGCAGACCTTGGTTCTCTTACCCTTAGATGTGAGGCTACTTCATCTCCCAAAACTCTATGAAACCTGAAGCCACATGACTACCACTGTGCTCACAGCACACCCCAGAACCAGTACTCCCAAGCTCTTTTCTACTTGTTACCTTAGCTCATTTAATAAAATGCTGCCAATGTGCTTGAAATTCATAAAGCTGTGGTGATTAGTCACAATGCATGGCATTGTGATCTCATGTTGTTGTTGTTACGTGCCATCGAGTCATGTCTGACTCATAGCGACACTTATAGGGTTTTCAATGGCTGATGTTTCTGGATTGCCTCAGAAGTGGATTGTCACATCCTTCTCCCATTTTTGAGGTGCTGGGAATTGACCCGGGACCTCCGAGTCTGCAGAGCGGTGCTCTACCAACAGAGCTAAATCCCAGCCCCTGTGATCTCATAGCTACTCAAAAACATTGATTTGCTCACTTCTTAACATGGAATTCTTTGACCCTTTTTATTTTTCAGAAGTAGGATTATAGTCCTTAATTCAAATTCAGAGTCATCTATTCATGTATTCGCTCATTCAACAAATACTTAGTGCCAGGCACTATGCCAGGAACTGAAGATAGCATAGTGATAAAACCAGGAGCAATGCTTCTCCTTACAGTCCAGATAGTGCTCATTCTTCAATCTGGCCCATGCATTCTCAACACTGCAATATTTCCCATGAGGTAATTCATGATGTGGTTTGTGGGTGGTGAAAAAAAAAGCCTTATTCTTTTTATGTATAAAACAGAAATACATACAGTATGTACAATATGTACATACTGTGGTGCCAAAAAATGTATACACATTTTAAGAGATGTTATCTATGTATTACTTTTCAAAGTAATCATAGGAGCAATGTATAGTATGAAGTTCATTCAAAAAATGACATCAAATGAATGTAAGTATATGATGCATTCTCAAAACAATAAAATGGAAATTTTTCATCCCAAGATATATATACATTTTTGGTACCCTCTGTGTGTGTGTGTGTGTGTGTGTGTGTGTGTGTGTGTGTATTTGTTGTTATTAGGTACCATTGAGTTGATCCAACTTACAGCAACCCTAAGTACTGTAGAACAAAACACTACCTAACACTGTCATATACACAATCATTTTATGCTTGAGCCCACTTTTATAGCCACTAAATTTCTTTTCATTTCGCATCATGCCACATCAGGAAAAGGAGGTCTTGGGGGCTTTACTCCATTCCCATCATTAAGATCAACTGTAATTTGAGGAGGCAACTATTCCTAGTCATTTCTTGAATCCCTTGAAGCCTGGGGGGCTCATTGTCAGGCACTATATTTGACAGTGCTTTTCTGCTATTCATAGGGTTTTCAATGCCTAATTGTTTCAGGAGTAGGCTGCTGAGTCCTTCTCCCTAGTCTGTCTTAGTCTAGAAGTTCAGCTGAAACTTGCCCAACATGGTGGCCCTGCTGGTATCAGAAATACAAATGGCACAGCTTTCAGCATCACAGCAACATGCAAGCCTTCACAGCACAACAAGCTGACAGACACACTGGGAGAAATATATGTGTGTGTATACACATATATGTATATTTACATATATAGGTATGTATGTATATGTATATACATATATAGATATAAAAATCTATATATATACAATATATATGTATATATGGGGCTGGGATTTAGCTCAGTTGGTAGAGCACTGCGCTGCAGTCTCTGAGGTCCTGAGTTCAATTCCCAGCACTGCAAAAATGGGAGAAGGACCTGGAAATCCACTCCCAAGGCAATCCTGAAACAGTTTTAGCCATTGAAAACCCTATGAGGGTCGCTATGAGTTGGATACCAACTCCACAGCAGCTAACAACAACAACAATAATATGTATATATATATACCTATATGTATCTATATGTATACACACAGTGTTTCTTTGCTATTCATAGGGTTTTCAATGGCTACTTGTTTTGGGACTGGTTCATCAGTGCCCACTCCCTAGTCTGTCTTACTCTGGAAGCTCAGCTGAGACCTTTGGGAAAAGCTGTGGCAAATGATCTCTTTAGAGTATTGAAAAGTAAAGATGTCACATTGAAGATGAAGGTGCACCTGACTCATGCCATGGTATTTGCAGTCACATCATGTGGTTGTGAAAGTTGGACATTGAACAAGGGAGACAGGAAAAGAATTGATGTTTTTGAATTGTGGTGCTGGAGACTAACTATTGGATATAACGTGGAGACTATTGAATATACCATGGACTGCTAAAAGAACCAATAGATCTGTCCTAGAAGAAGTGCAACCAGAGTGCTCCTTGGAAGCAAGGATGGCAAGACTACATCTTACGTATTTTGGACATGTAGTCAGGACGGACCAATCCCTAGAAAAAGACATCATGTTTGGGAGAGTGGCAGGTCAACAAAAGAAAGGAAAACCCTCCACCAGATGGATTGACACAGTGTCTGCAACAATGGGCTTAAACATAAATAAAATCATGTGCCTGGCACAGAAATAGGGAGTATTTTGATCTGCTGTACACAGGGCTGCTATGAGTCAGACTTTACTTGATGGCACCTAACAACAACATATATACACACACATACCCAGTTGAATTAGTTTTCTATTACTGCTGTAACAAATTACCACAAATTTAGTGGATTAAGGTAACAATTATTATTGAATAAGTTAAGTCTGACATGTGTCTTATTAGGCTAAAATCAAAGTATCTGGGAAGGGTTGCATTCCTTTTGCAGGCCCTACGGAAGAATCTGTCTGCTTGATGTTTCCAGCTTTTAGAAGCTTCCCAATTCCTGTCTCACAATCCCTTCTTCCATTGTCAAAGCCAACAACGATCATCCAAATCTTTGTTATACTGCATCTCTCTGACAGACTCTCCTGCCTCCCTCTTTTACTTGTAAGACCCTTGTGATTACATTCGACTTACCTAGATAATCCCAAATCATCTCCTCATCTCATAGTTAGTGAATCAGGAACCTTAATTCTACCCACAACCTTTATTCCCCCTTGTCATGTAACAAAACATATTCACAGGTTACAATGTTCCAGTTGAATGTCTTTGGAGGGGACCATTACTCTTCCTACTATAACAGCATGTCTGTGGCCATAAAATTTCATGAGGTGCAGGAGGTTAGCAAAATATATCTCTAAACAAAGGGTTTTTTGACTCCAGGAAGGGAGGAAGGACAGTAATGACACAAAGACTGAGAAACATTTACCCAGAAGAAAGGCATCTTTTGATTACTATAATGAAATACCTGACACATCCTACCTATAAATAAAAGGAGGTTTATTTAGCTCACAATTTTAGAAATTCAAAGTCCAAGACTGGGAGGTCCCATTAGTGTGGCCTCTGGTGAGGTCCTCTTGGTAAATGGCAATGGCAGGAACATATGTTGGGGCAAATGATCCCATCTCAGACAGAAGCAGAGGAGGATTGGGGTGGGAGGGAGGGAGGGAGGGAGGGAGAGAACCAGTGTCCTGTAATTCATTTTGAAGACACTCTCTCCAGCCTAGGCACCTCTCATGAGGCCTTACCTCTTAAAATCCACACCACCTCCCAATACCACCAGCCTGAGGATCAAGCCTTTAATCACATGAACTTTTGGCAGCAGACACAAACTATATTCAAGTCACAGCCAAAGATAAGATAGAATTATGGCATCATAACTAAATGTGTGCACCTTGGGGTCAGCCTGCCTGGGCTCAGATCCCAGCTCTGTGTTACTAGCCATGTGGCTATGGGTAAATTACTGAATCTATCAGGGAGAGGAAGAATAGAAGGCACTTTCTCTATTTTTGCATGCTAATCTATTGATTCAACTCAGAAATCGCCAGGTATCCAGTAAGTGCTCATAATATGTTTCCTAATTGTTGGTTGGGACAAGATTATTCAAATAACCACAGAATGAATATGTCAGTTCAAATTATGATAAATGATTTTTTAAAAAGGTGATGAACACTCTTGCTATATTGTGAGAGTGTACAACAAGGAACTTACTGGGGTAGGGGAAAGAAAAGTTTTCTAAGGAAGTGATCTCTGAACTGAGATTTGGAGGATGGATTGGCATTGACTAGGTGAAAATCATGGAAGTAGGAATGTTACAGAGAGCTTCCCAAGCAGAGAGAAGAGGGCAAGAGGGACACGGCACAGGGCATGTAACTGACAGGCCAGAATGGCCACCTCACAGAGAGCAGGGTCAGGTGGATGCTAGACCAGGCCGGACAGTTGGCTGGGGCCAGATCATAAGGGCAGGAGCCATGTTAAGATTTTCATCTTTATTCTAAGAGCAACAGGAAGCCAGTGATGGATTTGAAGCAGAGGAGGTGGTATGAAACAGTCAAGACTGGTTGGAGAAAGGCAATAGTGGACGCAGAGAGACTAATCAGCATGTAATGTGGAAAGCAACAAGGATGAGAAGGAGATGGGGACAAAGGAGAGGCCCAAGAACTATTCAAAGGTTAAAGTCAGATGATTTACTTAGCAAAACAGAAAGGAGTGGGTTGTAGAAGCAGTCTTGTTTCCACTGTCTCCTGTGCATATCATCTCCATCAATGCCTAAAGGTATCATTCCCCATGCCCCAGCCTGAGGGACATCTGACTAGTCCTGTCCAGATGTGCAGTGACTTCTTCAGCACTCTTCACACCATTCTGTACCAAGGTATAAAATAAACTTTAAATTGGACACAGCTTTTGCAAAAAGTGATGCTGGCAACAGTTCTTCTTTTAAGGCCTCTGTTTACTATAGAGTGTTTTAAGCATGATGTTTTAATTTCATTTTTTTAAATATGTATTTTGTGAGAAATAAATAAGATGACTTAACTGGAAAATGAACTGGGGTCTCCTGGCCCTTGGCCCACATTTCTACCCAGGGACAGTTTACTGAAGTATAAATCCATCTACCCAAGCTGTTGTATGACCAATACGAGCATGTTTATGTTTTTCTTAAAAATACATGTACTTCTTGGCTAGAGGGTTCAGGGCCCAAAATATTGATCTGTTAGACCTTGTGCACTAAGGAAACCTTACTCTAATTCTGGCATAATAAGACTGAATTATACCTGCACATATTTCCCCAAAAGTTCTTTGCATTTACCTACCCCATATCCAAGGTCTTCATGCTTCCCTTTGATGTGGTAGGGCCATGGTTTACAAATCAACAGCTCTGCATTCCTTAAACCATTTGCCTTGGCAGTGGTTGGGAAAGTAACTCAGTGAGAATGATGAAGATGGGCAGAAGCTAGATCATGAGGAGAAATAAAGATGAAGGCTGAAGAAGGAGAAAGGAGGAATATCCCTGTTTCTGTTATTTTAGAAACACTAAAATCAAGAGACTTGGTTTTACTCCATCTCTGCCATGGATTCCTGTGAAATCTTCTGCAATCTGCTTCCACTAAGTTCAACAAACATAGAGTAAACAAATGAATTTACTGAGCATATTCTAAAGGCCAAATGCTGTGCTAGGCATTGAATTCAAAGATACCTAAGACACAGCACCTACCCTTGAGGAGTTTACACATGAGAGACAGAGGCAGATGCCATAATAGCAACAGAATAAAATGTCCCAAGTGATAAGGTCTAAATATACCCAAAGGGCTAAAGGAAAGACAAACCCCAACCTAGGGTGCAAGGAAGATTTCCTTGAGGCAAAGACACTTGCCCTTGTCAGAACATGAGCAAAAATTAACTAGGTGAATAAATGTGGGACAAAGCACTGCAAGTAAGCCATGAAAGGACATTGGGCAGCTCACAGAATTATCCCAAAGTCTGAGGAATTACGTGGACTGTTATCATTCTTTGAGCTTCTCAGCATCTGAACTACCTTTCTTAGAAGAATTTCTCTTCTTTTGAAGACTATAGAGCCAAGCCATGTGTATCAAACACACTCAATCAGTAGCTAATGACACAAAGAAACACAGACCACAATATCATTGTTGGCACTGTAAGCAGCTAGAAGAAGTCTAGTTGCCAAAGCCAGTGGTAGCAAAGAAACCAGAGGCATCCCCCAGACCCCAGAGTCAGGATGTGGACAGCGTAGGCTACAATGTTGAGGGCTGCAGCAGTGATGATGAGACTCATTCTGGAAAGTGGTTTGGGTTTGAGAATCCAGCCTGTAACTAGTTCTTCTGCCTTTGTGGCAATTCTATAATCTGGCTGATGTCCTTTTAATAAATGTATTTTCTTCCTCAATCAACTGAGACTGGTTTTATTTGCTTAAAATCAAAACATCTTACTCATACAAAAATAACATAAGCAAAATCTCACAGGTGAGTTTGTATATGTGGTGGGGTCACTACGAGCATGTCAATATTAAAAGAGCATAAACAGTGAGATAGAAAGGATGGAAACACTCCAGAGTGACAGACAGAGCTCAACTCACAGGGACACTGGGGCACTGGGCTAAGAAACTTGGAACTCATCCTAAAGGTAATATGTATCATGCAAAATATCAAGCACAGAAGTGGCATTGGACATATCCTTATTTTAGATTGACTGAACTCTAGTGAAAAGGGTCAGTATAAAGTGGTCAGGGACAGATACAGAGAGACTGTATAAGAGACTAACAAGGTCCAAAGAAATGTGATGACAGTGACCTTGGGCAGTGGTGTCTGGGGGAGAGAGGTGATGATAGCCCTGAGAAATATTTAGGAAACAAAGCGGGTACATTAGTCAATGCCTACTTGAAAAGAGGTTTATCAAGCTCACAGTTTTGAAGGATCAAGGGCATGGTGCCAGCATTGGCTCTAATATGGTGAGGGGCCCCTTGGCTGTCACACATGGAAGACGGCATCATGGTGGGAGGACGCAAAAAAGGGAAGGATCACATGGTGAAACAGGAAGCCAGAGAGAAAGAAGAGGCAAGTCTTCCACTTTTACGACAACAAAGAGAACTAATGCGGGGCCCAAGAAAACTATATTAATTGCTTACAGGAGCAGTGCCTCCTACTAGGCCCCAATCCTTAACATCACCACAGTGAAGATCAGGCATCCAACACATAAGCCCTTGGGAGACACAAACCCCATCCAAACCATAGCAACAGGTAATACATACATTCATATTGAGAGGGGAGAAGTCTCTTCACTATCCTGGGCTCAATTTTTTTCATCTTTAAATCAGAAGTGAAGTCTAGGCTTCATACAAGGCATGCAACAGTTCATAATTCTGATTATAGGCGATGCAGGAATTCCGATCTAAAGACAATGGAAACTGTCGCTGGGAAAGAAAGAAAGCTCCTTAGGGGGACAGATCAAAATAGGTAAACCACTTCTATGAAAAAAAAAATGAAGCCTGGAGAGCGTTAACATGCAGCCTGTAGGGTTGGTTATAAAAAGTACAGGACATGGTAGAGATGGGTTTGTTTACTGAAACTTGTGTTCCTGTGCCTGAAAGCTGGAAAGAAAGGATATGGTTATATAAAAGGAAGCATTGCTATATATAACAGGTGCACTGCTCAAGTGTACTGAAATTTGAAAATCTGAAGTCCTGTAAAACACAATCTTCTTTATAAACTGATTTTTAAACATTTACCCAGATGTTTTCCCATTACGTAGAAATGGATTCACAAGCAGACTTGATTTATTCAACATCCTAGTAAAATGTTTCTTTAATAAAACAAAACATTTCATAAGCAACATTATATTTGTCTAGCAAACCAAGTATCTGAAGAGTTGGGTATCAAAACACACAGTCTAGGACAACCCTTTTAAATAAGCTGTACAAGAAAGGTGACTGAGACTAGAAGCATGGAAAATAGATTTTTGTTACATAATCTCAGCATACTAGTGGTAAATACATGTATCTGGCCCGAGTGGAATTTGCCTTTTCAATGCATGAGTTCTTTCTCAGCTGTAAGAAAAATGTCTGGGGTTATTGTCATTATAGTTTTGAAAATATATATTTGAAAGTTTAAGTTACCAGGAGGCCTCTTCAAACAAATTTCTTTGAAGACTCCATTATGAAAATATGCCTTGCATTATTTTTCACAGTTAATGAGCTTTTCTACATTTGGAGCAGTGTTATCAAATGCAATAGGATGACATACCTTGGTCTCATAATTTCAAACTTGATCACCTCACCAAGAAGAGCTGCTGAGTTCTAAAGAAAAACTGTGGATCCAACTTCAGGTTCTCCAAGCTAGTGTTTCTACCTGAAGAGCCTTAACTCAGCTGCTCCACTGTTGCCACAAAGGAAGGACACTGACCACAGCCCCTCTTTATCTAATTGCTCCTAAAAGTCCCTTGGTCACCATAATTATTTGGCTCACAGAACAGTAAAAATTAAAATGTACAATCACTGTCCACTCCGGTTTACTGTTTCTTTCTTTTAAACTGAGAAGTACTAGACAAGTTTCTGATAGGTAATATATGTAATTAAACCACCCACATATCCTGAATTAACCAACCTTCTCCCCATTAGGACACATGAGAAAAATCAAGTTACATCTTGAGAAAACAGGAAAGAACATTTGCTTCTTTAACTCAGTTTGAGGAGCCCCTTGGAGGATTTTCTCATTAGGCTTCTAGAGTTGTTTTCAAAAGCTGCCCTGATTGAGATGAAGAGTTTCCTATATAAAAGCTCATATTTAAAGTAACCATATCCTCTTTCCCAAGCAGAGTTGAGTTTTAATTACTAAAGACATTCACTACTACCTTCTCTCCATCCCCAACAAAACCGTATTTTTAATCTGCATTCCTGAAACTTCCAGTTCTGTTTGAATCACAGACATTTCTTAGGGGCTATCTATATAGAGAGAGGGGCAACCTACCTTTGCCAGTACAGTTTTTGTGTTTTGTTTTTATTTTTCTCGCATTTCTAATAGCTTCTCTAAAATCCAAGACTTCAATAAAGTGTGCTGGGCAGACAAATGCTAGCACTTCAGTTTCATGCCAGGAGAAACAAGTTGGCATGACTGTGGGTAGACAAGGTGACCAGCCCAGATACACTGTCACCTGGACCAGCCATCTGAGCTCTGGGACAAATTCTGAGAGTGGAGGTCTCCAGCAAGAAAGACTGGAAGACACTTTTCTTACTGTTAATCACCTTTGCCACATTAATTACCCAGAGGAAAAGGAAGCTCCTTTAATGAATGTTTAAAAATCATCTACATGCTTAGTATAATTTTTGGCCCCATTTTTTTTTAAGAAATACAATCCCCACTGAATGACAGGGACAAATTTTCCCCTACTGCCTTTCATCATCCATTTTGCCAGTCTCCCTTTAGCCCCCAAATAAATGAATATTGCTGTTGCTGCCATTAACTTATCTCAAACCAAAAAAAAAAAAAAAAAGACAAAAAAACAACTGAACACAATTTCAAAATCCTGTTTGCTAAACTCCCAGTGACTGAGACAGGAAGGGGTGGGAGAGAGGATGGCGGCCTGTCTGTCCACTCCCTGGCACAGCCTCTTCCTCACTGGCAGAGCTTTCCATGGAAATTCTCGCTACATTGGCCTTGGCTAAGCTTAAGACTATTTTTGGAAGCCTAAAAACCTCAGGGGAACGACTTTTACTTTTATTCATGTACAGAGTCCTTACTTTTATTTATTAAAGAAACAAAAACATGCCTCCTGCTTAACTTCAACCAGCTTTCATGTCAAGTAAAACAAAACTCCTTGGCTGATCCAATCAGCCATTGGCTAGGGTGGAGGGGAACCCCTTGCATAGCAGGTCTGAAGCTTATGTGACCTGGGTTTTAATCTTTCCTCACAGAATGGGAGGAACCACAGGCTTTTGAGGCTCTTGTCTCAAAGGAACATTAGGAGAGAATTTGAGACTGCTGGGAGAGAAAAAGAATCTGGGCAAAATTCCAGCAAATTTGAAATGTGATTTTTAAAAGCATTTCAGGTAAGAAGAGAGGGATGGCTTGGCATTATTCCTCTCCACCCCACAACTGTGATACCAAGCATCACCAAGACCAGCAGAAAAGATCACAGGGCAAGAATCATCCTAGTTTTGGTCTCACCCCTCACCTTGAGTGTAAGTGTTCATTTTAACAAGTTATGAAGGGCAGGCAGCCAATGCCTTGGCCTCCATGAGACAAACTGATTCAGGGTTTCCTCCTTAATCCTGCAGATGGGATGTCTGCAACAATAGCAACTGGAGAGGTGCTAATATTTTATCTCAGTGGAGATTCAAAATCCCCTAGCCAGGCTAGTAGCTCATTAGGCATCTATAAATTGGAAAAAGGAATAGCAAAAAATATGAGCAAAATGGAACATAAATTTCAGCACTAAACAAAGCCATGGTGAGAATCCTCAGGGTAATACTCACAGGCCAAATACTCACAATTAGCTCTCTGTTGTAATCTACTTTCTATTGCTACAAGTGAATACTACAGACTAGGAAGTTTATAAAGAAGAAAGTTTTATTTATCTCATGGTTCTGGATGCCAGGAAGTACAAAAGCATGGTGCTGTCACCTAGTAAGAGCCTTCTTGCTGCATCATAATATGGCAGACGTCATCATATGGCAAGACAGAGCAAGCATACTAGCTGAGGTTTCTCTTCCTCTTCTTATAAAGGTATTAATGCTATCATGGGGGCCTCATCGCCATGACCTCATGACTTAATCATCGAATCATGATTCTCTTCTCATCTAATCCTTATTCACTTCCAAAGGCCCCATTTCCAAATACCATTAATATCTGACCCTGGGGATTAAGTTTCCAACACATGAATTCTGGGGGATATACCCAAACCACAGCACCCTCTATTACCTCAGCTCTATATACCCTCTTCACCATCCCCAATTATGAATCTAGCTAGGAACATACCTGGTAAATAGGCATGGCTATGTAACTGTCTTTCCTAGCCAACAGAATGCAAGCAGAAGTGACATGTGCCATTTTCAAGCCTAGAAGTTGGTGTGCTGTCGTTTTCGCTTCCCACCAGCTGCATGTGGGTAATGAAAAAGACCTGGTATTCATGTATTAAAGACAGCAAAGCCTGAATATACATACCCCAGAATCACCTTGTGAAAGAAAGTTGTCCTCTGGTCCAAAATATCTTCCTTGGATTGTTTCATGGGCAAGGAATAAGCATTGGTTGGGTTATACTCCTAAAATTTGGGGGCCTATTTGCTACTGGAGCCTACCCTACTCTGACTAATACAGAGTTATAATAATACCTGCCCTACCTAACTCAAAGAATGATGGGAAAAATTAAATATTTTGCACAAACACCTTTGAAAATATGAGGTGTGATCAAAAGATATGGTGAATGTTTACATTTTAAAGATTCATTACAGTAAAAGGCACATTGCTATTAATCCTCCTCAAAATACTCTCCCTGGCTTCAAACACACTTGTCCTGTCATTCTTGACCCTTTCTGAAGCAGTTCTGGAAGTTCTCTTTCATGCGTGCCTTTGGTTACTCTGTCATAGCTACCTTGATGTCTTATATCAATTCAAACGTCTACCTCTCATGGTCATTTTGACTTTGGGGAAGAGCCAGAAGTTGCACAGTGCCAGATTCAGTGAGTAAAGTAGATAAGGATACACTGTAATGTTTTGATTTGGCAGAAATTGTCATACCAGAAGTGATGTATGACACAGCATGGTCATGATGGAGGCTGAAACTAAAGACATTCACAGAATAAGACTTTCAGAACAGCTTCAGAAAGTGGCAAAAATAATGGGATAAGTGTATTCAAAGCCATGGGAAGTATTCTGAGGGGGATTAATAGCAATGTGTCTTTTACTGTAATAAGTTTTATCTAAATATTCATCACATTTTTAATCACACCTCATATGTTGTTATTGTTGTTAGGTGCCGTCGAGTCGGTATCCGACTCATAGCGACCCTCTGTACAACAGGGGAAACACTATTGTCAGTGCTTCTCTGCTGTTCATAGGGTTTTCAATGGCAGATTGATTTTTGGGAGGGGGTTGCCAGGTCCTTCTCCCAAGCCTACAGCACCTGGTGTTCCCAGGTGGTCTCCCATCCAGGTACTAACCA
>VMDO01006182.1:0-86055 GCA_007922755.1 Pedetes capensis | reverse complement strand
AGCTGCAGGCACACCTCATATATCACATCTCTAGTCTGGGACTGCCCATTATGTTGCATGAAATAAATAAAATAAGCACAAATACTGCATGTTCTTACTCATTGGTGGAAGCTTAAAAAGCTGATTTCATGAAGTAGAAGGTAGAATAGTGGTCACTAGAGACTAGGAAGAGTAGGAGGAAGGAGCAATAGAGGGAAGCTGGATAATGGGCACTAAAATACATTGTTATTGTTGTTAGGTGTCGTCGAGTTGGTATCCAACTCATAGCGACCCTCATAGGGTTTTCAATGGCTGTTTTGGGATTGCTTTGGGAGTGGATTGCCAGGTCCTTCTCCCATTTTTGTGGTGCTGGGAATTGAACTGAAGACCTCAAAGATTGCAGTGTAGCGCTCAACCAACTGAGCTAAATCCCAGCCCAAAATACATTGGAAAAATAAATTCTAATATTCTGTAGCACAGTATAGTGACTATGGCTTACAATAATTTATTATATAATTTATAAGAACTAGAAGAAAGGAAATCACAGATTTCTAATACAAAGATATAATACATGTTTAAAATAGGGAAATGATGATTACCCTGACTTGATCATTACACATTGGATACATATACTAAATAATCACATTGTACTCCACAGGGATATATGATTATCCTGTGTCAATTAAAAATTTTTAAAGAAATAACACCATATATATAAGAGGAATCATTCACAAATTAATAGTATTAACTCAAGACATCATGCTACTTACATGTTTTATAAGAACTATTTCATTTAATCCACATTGTTGTTGTTGTTAGGTGCCGTCGAGTCGGTGTCCAACTCATAGCAACCCTCATAGGTTTTTCAATGGCTGACTGTTTCAGGATTGCCTTGGGAGTGGATTGCCAGGTCCTTCTCCCATTTTTGTGGTGCAGGGAATTGAACTCGGGATCTCAGAGACTGCAGCGCAGCACTCTACCAACTGAGCTAAATCCCAGTCTAATCCACATTACAATATTGTAAAACAGATACTGTTGCCATCCTCACTTATCAGATGATGAAAGCACAAAGGTGAACAACTCACTTAAAATTAGAACCAATATTCTGAACTAGCAAGTTAGAAAGAAAAAGCATCTTCATATAAATTAATAACTGAGACTTATAATTAATTAAATGAAACATTAAAAGCACTTTGCTTAAATTACCTATTTGTTTAAAACCACTTGGGCCTACCATTTTGTCCTCATGCTGGCCCAATTTTTCCACTTTATTTTCCACATATGCATGCAGCTCTATCTGTGGCAGTTGGGGTTCTTTCAGGAACATTTCTAGTCTAGCGAACTGGACCACCATCTAGATTCCTGCCATAGGCTTGGAGGCAGAATTCAAAGTTTACCAAGTGCTTCTTTAAAGCTAACTCCGGAGTACATTTTTGAAATTTCCTTCAGAACCTCTTTTGTCTTCCTAAATGTACTTAATATAAACCAAGAGACAAAGAAGTGTTGTTTAATGTGTGAAATAGAGCAAGGACACCTCCCAGGTATTAACTCATTTAAGAAATCTTAAGGCAATATTACCTCATGCTTCCACTATTAGACAGAATCCCAGAGTACAATAACTGAAAACTACTAATGAGACCACCAAAGGTAAGCAGGCCATTATAAAAATTTAAGAGCTATTAAGCACTATGAGTTTTTACAGTCAGTCAGCTAATAGTTATTTGGTCCATGTTGTTTTTCATCCTTGATATGCATGGGGAAAATCCACAGTGTCCAACATTTCTCAGAACTACATTTCCATCTGTGTAGGGCAGTCGAATTAATCCCACTTATCTGGAATGAATGATATTTCAGTTACACATATGTGGACCTGGCCAGACAAAAAGGCTTGCAGGGGTAGAAGTCATCGTACAAAGATAGAGCAAAATAAAGGCTGGCAGGGTCATGGGGGAAAATCTGGCTGCAGAGATCAGAGACTATTATACATGCATGTTTTAATGATCAGATATGAATTATATATGCAAAGTCACTAATTGTGTGCTGAGATTGGCTTGTTCTTTGGTATTCAAGAGTTTGGGAAATAAATCTAAATTCAAATAAAATTGCAGGAGGACTATTTAAACTCCTTGCTGATTAAAGCAAATAAAGCATTTTCTTGTGCTTTTCAGAATTATGTTCACAAAAGCTGTTGGCATACTTCTCCATTCTTTGACAGATGTAAACAACACAAGCTTTAGAGTCATCCTGGGATAAAGCTAATAAAATGTCAGTCTCTATAAAAGATAAATACTATTTGATCTCACATGTGGAATCTGAAATAGCCAAACTCATAGAAGCAGAGAGAATGTTGGTTGGCAGGGGCTGAGGGCAGTGGGGAGTGGAAAACCAATTGTCAAAGGGTATAAAGTTTCAGTTGTACAAGATAAATAAACTCTGGAGAGGTACTACACAGCTCAGTGTCTATAGCTAAAAACACTGTATTATACACAGTCATATATCACTTTATTACAAGGAGTATGTTCTGAGAAATGCATCATTAAGCAACTTCATCATTGTGTAAATCATACAGTATGCTTACACAAGCCTAGATAGTATAGTCTACTACACACCTAGGCTATGTGATATATACCACCATATATGCAGCCCATCATTTACTGAGACATTGTAATGTGGAGTATGACTGTGGTTAAAATTTGCTAAGAGAATAAACTTCCTGATATGTGTTGTTACCAGGAAAATAAATAATGATAATAGTAGCACAGGGAGTAGGAGGACACTTTGGAAGGTTATGAATATGTTTATGACCTTGACGGTGGTGATAGGTGTCTTCTTATCCCCAAATCATCAAGCTATAGACATTAAATATGTAGTAGTATATTCTTTCCCCCTGTGTCTGTCAGCTTTTCCTGCTGTGGGGGCTTGTGTGTTACTGTGATGCTGAAAGCTATACCACTGGTATTTCAGATACCAGAAGGGCCACCCAATAGTGAACAGGTTTCAGCTGACCTTCTAGAATAAGATAGACTAAGAGAAGGATGCAGCAGCCCACTCCCATAATAATTAACCATTGAAAACCATATGAATAACAAGGAAGCACTGAAGCAGGGCCCTACATGAACCTGATAAGTGAAGCCCCTTCCCCTTTCCCGAAGTTTATATTGTTGTTAGGTGCCACTGAGTGGAGTCGTCTCTGACTCATAGCAACCCACATAGGTTTTTCAATGGCTATTTCAGGATTGCCTCAGAAGTAAACTGCCACATCTTTTTTCCATGTTTGTGATGCTGGGGATTGAACCTGGGACCTCAGAGACTGAAGAGTGGCACTGCATCTATAGAGCTAAACCCCAGCCCCAGTGTGTATATTAGCCCCTAGCAAATGCTTGCTCAAGAGCTGCTTGTCTTTCTGAGGTTTTCCTGATGCTTGCTTAAACTCTTACCAAGGACATTTGTGTGAGCCATTATGGTTTCATGCAGGGGACTTACACTGTTTTCCTGTGATAAACAACATTTGCACCTTAACTAGACAAAACTGCTAAATGGCTAGTTCTTTGTTCTCATTCAGAGGAATTCATGTCCTCCCCTTCTCTTCCTGTAAGTTGTAAGAGACAAATGGCCACCTGACCACTCTTTACCTGCTTCTCTAACCTTGACTTGTCTGTTCTCATGCCATCATCACTTTTGTAAGCCCTCTTCCCTCAGGGACCTTTTAGGAGGCCCAAGCTTCCTTTGTTCAGGGCTCAGTCTTTGGAAATGATTCCACTGAGTCCAGTACTACTACTAATAAAGTCCTCCTTAAGCCTCAGGTCTCTCTTATTCCCTCTGGAATTCCACAACAACAATCTCAAATATAGTGCTGGAAAATGGGTTCCCAGGCTGGAAAGCATTCAAGGAATGACCTGGGAAGAGCTGCCTCACAAAATAGAGTTAACCTTAATGATGGGAATGGAATAAAGCCCCTGGGACCTCCTTTTGCAGCAATGGGTTCAAACATAAAAAGATCGTGTGCATGGTAGTGTTTTGTTCTGTGTACATAGGGTCACTACAAGTTGAACTTGACAGCACCTAACAACAACAACAAAAGCCTTTTACATATGCCTCAATGAAGTACTTCTGAAAAATTAAAATACCAGTCTTTAAGACAAAGTTCAGATTTGAAATTTCCAATGATTCTTGCCTATAATCACTAAAACTTCTCACACACAAAAGACCTGCAACCGACTCAGGTTTGGCTCCCCTGCAGATGTACAGGAAATGGGTACAAGCTCACAATGCACTGGAGATGCACCAAGTCACAGCCATGTTTCTTTGTTTAAAAAAAATTATTTTGAGCAATACAAGTATCAGATTAGACTTCCTAATCACACTAGATGAACCATTCTGGGCCTTGGCCTTTCCCTAAGTACCTATTTCCTCCAGCCTCTTCAGATAAAGGGGCTGGGATTTAGCTCAGTTGGTAGAGCGCTGTGCTGCAGTCTCTGAGGCCCTGAGTTCAATTCCCAGCACCTCAAAAATGGGAGAAGGGCCTGGCAATCCACTCCCAAGGCAATCCCGAAGCATTCAGCCATTGAAAACCCTATGAGGGTCTCTATGAGACGGATACCGGCTCGACGGCACCTAACAACAACACCAAGTTCAGATAAGAGACTGAGCATAAGGCAATCTTCTTACCTTGGAAGTCTGCTCTGTCTTGACACCTTTGTTGTTGTTGTTAGGTGCCGTTGAGTCGGTATCCACCTCATAGCGACCCTCTGTACAACAGGGGAAACATTATTCTCAGTGCTTCTCTGCTGTGCATAGGGTTTTCAATGGCAGATTGATTTTTTGGGAGGGGGTTGCCAGGTCCTTCTCCCAAGCCTACAGCTTCTGGTGTTCCCAGGCAGTCTCCCATCCAGGTACTAACCAGGCCTGACCCTGCTTAGCTTCTGAGATCTGATGGGATCGATGCCACAAGGCTATGGCTGCAGGCCTTGACACCTTTAGAAAAGATAAAAAGTAACTAGTTCTACAGAGACAAATAAGCATGCCTCGTTTATATCTATTGTTGAGTTAGAACATCAAAATACATCTTTGTTTCCTATTGAAAATAAAACACCAGGTAGCTTACAACAAATACCTTCTTATGAAAGGGCTGTACATGACCAGGCAGAACAAATGTTAAAAGAAATCTAAATTCCACTTAACTGTTTATTAAATCTTTTTTTCCTTATCTCAGAAGGCCACTACCATAGCCTTCCTAGGTTCCAAGACCTTTGCGTGTTTCTATGTCTCATCTCTTCCAGCCATTTTCTAGCTACTGATCACATGGAAAACATAAATAACCTGAACCATGTTACTAAGGAAAAATATCATTTTTTCAGATTATTCTCTTTACTCAATGCTCAGAAAACACAGACAAATTATAAGGAAAAAAATAAGAATTACCTATAGTTTATGGCCCAGAGATACCATTTTCATATTAACTTTTAGACTTATTCCACACAGATATACATAATTTTAAAACAACTATCAAAATGGTATGACTCTACTCATGCTATTTTATATTCTCTCTTATTTTTTCCTGGACTTAAAAAATATATGGGGTGGAAGAAGGGTACAATATTTCTATTAGACAAGATAAAGCCTAAAGATCTACTATCTATCATAGTGCCTATAGTTTACAATCCTGTATTGTATAATATAAAACATGCTAAGCCAGTAATGCTTTGGTTTTTGTAATAATAATAATAATTATAGGAAGAAGAAGAAGAAGAAGAAGAAGAAGAAGAAGAAGAAGAAGAAGAAGAAGAGGAGGAGGAGGAGGAGGAGGAGGAGAAGGGGAAGGGAGGAGGGGGAGGAAGAATATAATAAAAGAGTGGGAAAAAACTTTTGGAAGTAAGGGATGGGCTTATGGCATAGATGGTAGTGATGGTTGCATAGATAATAAATATTTATCTCTGAACTCATCAAGTTATATACATTATGTACATTTTTTTGTATAACAAAAAATTGTTAAACATAAAGATTACATCAATAAAGATCAACATTACCACAGTGAATGACTACACATAAATTTATTTGACCAATCATCATCTGACTTGCCTTTAGATATTTTCCATACCTGAGTATCTTAATTTACTATCCCAATGGCAAAGTAAGCAACTGCCCCCAACACATTCCCTTGACCACTCTTACTTAGCATCAGCAGCCTTCTTACTCTTTGACATTGTGATTGTTGTTCAGTTTTTAGTGAGACAATATAAGCATTGTTGGGTATTTACATTTTGCTCCCTTTCTTTCAAATAATTTTCTGAACCTTGGCCTCATGGCCTGAGACTCTCAACTACTCTGCATTTACTCCAAAAGTCATCCTTACCTTCTGCTAGAGATGTTAGACTCAAACTAGAAATTCTTTTGTCATTTCTTTCCTAAATTGTGCTCCTCCCTCCCGGCAAATGGCTTTTTCTATTTTAACTTTGGACACCTTAAAGCCATGCTTTGTTTCTATTTTGATTAAAGGTAGGAGAAAGGGGCCTGTGACACTGTTGTCATTAGGTGCCATAGAGTCAGGTCTGACTCACAGAGACCCTATGTACAACAGAACAAAATACTTCCTGACACTGTGTCATGTTTGGCACTATTTCAGTGCTTCTCTGCTATTCATAGGGTTTCAGGATTGCTTCGGGAGTGGGCTGCTAGGTCCTTCTCCCAATTTTGCAGTGCTCAGGGATGAAACACAGGGCCTCAGAGACCGCAGAGAAGCACTCTACCAAATGAGCTAAACCCCAGCCACATGACAATGTTAGAGGTGATATTATATAAAGGTTTAAATGATATAGTACTATAGAGTCCAGCTACAGCCTACGCTATACATTTTTGCTGAGACTCAGATATGGGCACTGGATTAAAATTTGTGCGTGTTAAACATAGATTTTCCTTGGAGCTTCTAGGACCTATCATAACCCCACCTATTAATTAGGTAGAATTAGGTAGAATTAGGGCAGGGATGCAAACAAAACACCTTCTCAATGCTCAGTTTCTGAACTTCTACATACATGTTTGGAACTCAGAAATGAGTATTGTGGAAAGTCAAAAACCCTTGTGTCATAGAAACTATCCTTTTAGAGAGAGAGAAAAAAGATTTCTGCGAATCAAAAGATAACCTCTAAAGGAAGTAAACTTTAGAGTTTATGCCCACAACCTTGTCATTTTGATCTGTGACTTATGGTACCTCCCGTTCAATGATGGGGGTGAGTGGGAAGTAAAGTTGAATTGAGAATGCAGGAGGAATTATTTAGTTACCTCAATGTCAATAGCATGGAGAAGCTGCTGAAATAAGTGATTTCTTTTAAAATAGATAAAGAGTCTTAGAGGGGGACATAAAGACAGAAGACAGCTACTCAACCTACAGGGACAAACTTGACATAGCTCTGTGAATCTATGTTGAGGCAGCCAGACCTGAAGGATCCACACAAAAAGGAGTGGGACAGCTCTGGGAGACTGCTCATGGTCTTATTCAATATGTATGGCCATCTACAATACCTAAGGTCCATGTCTGAGCTGAGCCCATACCTCAGACCACCAACCACTGCTCCTTCATCATGTGCCCTAAATGGCCATCTTAGCTGTCTTCATTTCCATCTGTTAACACTTCTACCAACAGCTGCACATCATCCAAGCATCAGCCTTGCTGTCCAAACCATTCCACGTGGATGAGGCATACTCAATAGATTATTAGTTACATAAAACTCCTGAATCTGATGGTGGGAATCCCACCTTTGAGTAAGGAAAAGGTCAGTATGTAAAGGCAAGCCTCAAGTACCTGATCTTGGGAGAAGCGAATGGAAGGTCCAGACACTCTCTCCTTTTTTACACTGTCCATTGTCACCTCCAGGCAGGACATCTATGAGATACAGCCCCATTATACCTCCCTAGCCCCACTAGACAGACCAATAGAAAGACCTGGCAAGAGACCACTTGCTAAATGTCCAAAGAATCCTATGGTAGGAGCACATAAAGACAAGAAGTCAGTGTACCACAACTGCTCAATCCCATACCTCCAAATTCTGGAAGGTAATGACTCCATCTGTTTTAGCACCATTGCAGCTTGACCCAATGGCTGACACCTGAAAGGGTTAGTAAATAATTCCTGGAATGAATAAATGAATTGAGGAGACCAAAATGTCTCTTTCACTTGAATTTATCTTAATTACAAGGAGCTTGAGAGATGTTAATCAAGAATCAATGTAGCCAGTTGAGGTGGCACATGTCTGTAATCCCAGCAGCTCAGGAGGCAGAGGTAGGAAGATCATAAGTTCGAAACCAGAGGCAGTCTGTGTAATTTAGTGAGACCCTGTCTCAAAAAAAAAAAGTAAAAAAAATGGGCTGGAGGTGCAGCTCAGTGGTCCAGCACTTGCAGAGCACGCAAGCATGAGGCCGTGGGTTCAATCCCCAGTACCACAAAAAAAAAAAAAAAAAAAAAAAAATCAATGTATAGCTGTGTTTAATAAGAAAGTAAGAAACCAGGTAAAACTGTTTTAGCTTCCTCAATGCAAAGAGTAACAGAGAAGAGGACATGGCCACAGTCTCCACTCCTGTACTGGCATATGGAAGGTGGACTGCCAAAACAACCAACAAATCTGTCCTAGAAGAAGTACAACCAGAGTTCTCCTTGGAAGCAAGAATGACCAAACTGCGTCTTACATATTTCAGACATGTAGTCAGGAGAGAACAATCCCTGGAGAAGGACATCATGTTTGGAAGAGTGGCATGTCAATGCAAAAGAGGAAAACCCTCCACCAGATGGATTGACACAGTGTCTGCAACAATTGGCTTAAACATAAATAAGATCGTTTGCCTGGCACAGAATCAGCCAGTGTTTCAATCTGCTGTACATAGGGTCGCTATGAGTCGGACTCGACTCAACGGCACCTAACAACAACAACAACAACATGGTAGGTTTGGGGCTACAGAGTAACATCAGCATCCAGGCAATGGTGGCCCCACCAATGGTAACTGTCTGCCCTCACTTGGCAAAGCTGCCTAATGGGTGTGTCACTGCGAGGTGGCCTGAAAATGCTTCATGAAAAAGCTGGGTCTTGTCATGGCCCCCTTTCACTTTATTTCATTGTGTTGCATTGCAATGCACTGCATGGCATTTCTTGGGTATTACTAAACATCTAATTAGCTCTAAGTGTTTATGTGTCAACATTAGAAAATGAGAGAGATTCTGAATGACCTCTAAGAAGCAGAGCAGGATCCAAATGGTGAATAAAAGCACAGAGACAACAAGCCAGGTGTGGTGGTGCACATCTGTAATCCCAGCAGCTTGGGAGGCGGAGACAGGAGGATTACAAATTTGAAACCAATGGAAGTCTGTGTAATTTAGTGAGACCCTGTCTCAAAAATGTAAAAAAAATGGGCTAGAGGTGCAGCTCAGTGGTCCAGCACTTGTAAAGCATGCAAGCACAAGGCCCTGGGTTCAGCCCCCAATACAAAAAAAAAAAAAAAAAAAAAAAAAAACAGAGACAAGGACAACAACAACCTACCTCGTTTAGAAGGGAAATAACAGTAAACAGACAGGTCTAGAATCAGTGCTGCGGGACTTGTAACTCCAAGTTTGGTAGATTAGTAAAAGTAATGAATGGAAAATAGGGAAGTGATGTACTCACTCTCCCAACAGCTCTCTGACTAGAAAGAGCCAGCTAGACATTACTGAAAAATTCCATAATGGTACTTCTCTTACACCAACTACAGAAAGGCTAGAACTCACCTGTCTTGGATGACAAGTTTCCAGGACTGTTTCCTTAAGGTGGGTGTGTTCCATACCACAGTACATTTTAAAATAGCAATGTTAAGCAAAGCCATCAAACATTAAATCTTTTAGTGGCTTCATGACAGTTGAAAATAAACTGACTGAATGTATTCTTCAGATGATCCTGGACCATTAGAACTGCAGGTTGCTATTCGTAAAACCACATTAATTCACCTCATTTCTTTAAAAGTTGCTACCACCATACACTCATGGAGGAAATGCTGAATATTGGATTCATGGTTGAATGAACTAACCACTTTTAAATCAGTGGGAATCTGTGTTTTCATTCCCACCCCCACGTGGCAAGTTCTGGTGTCTTTCCCCATCCTGAGACAGGTGACACAGAAATACCTACTTCTTCATCTCCCTTTCGAACATCTCTAAACCTATACCTGAACTCTTTAGCCAACACATTTCTTGAATTAACATGTAGAGAGTTTCCCGGGATCAACAGTGACATCTTTCATCAAAGTCTTAATTCAGAGCTAACTGGCATTTTAAGGTAACAGTCCCATGTGCATACAATGTGCTTGCCTGAGACAGCTATTCAAGGTCCAAGCTTCTTAATATAATCACCCAAGTATGAATGAACCCAGAACTCCCTGGAATCTCTGACCAGATAAAGGCAGACAGGCAGCACTAACCTGTGAGTTTTGCATTCCACATTGAGTCCAGCTGCCTTGACCCCTGGGAATTTCTTTCTCTGTAATTCCAAGTATTTGAACCAAGCAATTCAGTCCTCTACAATCTGACAGTTCAATTAATATTGTCATACCTAGATAAATAAGACTATAAAACATCCATGTGTCATTATAGTAGGCTCTGTTTTCAGGAGCTACTAGACCTGGACTGGGGTCTGGAAGGTCACTGCAGCCTTTGGATTTATAAATTCCTGATCAGAGAAAAGTTGCTCCTGCTCTCAGGTGAAACCTCCCTTCTCATGCCTTTTAGCAGATGATCAATTTCCAGGGTCATGGGTGGAAAAGACTACTTATTGGGTGCATACCTCCCAGAACTTAGACTCTGATGATACAACTTTCTGGTGGAGGCTTTCCAAATGATTTGGGGCAACAAATTAATTCCTCTAACCGAAACCTTTTCCTGGGGAGCTTAGAAAAGAGAGCAGATAGACAGCCTGTGCTTTGTTCCTATTGCCATTGCCCCTCTCGCCTTAAGAAGAGGCTATTTTGCATCTGTACCAAGGTGATTCAATTCTGAATATTAGGAGAAAAGTTTAGTATAAGATTGTGTGATTCCTTAGACTCTGGATAACTTGTAGAAACGTACCCTTCTGGAAAGCAGAAAATCTGAACTATATAAGAAATTACAAAGAAATTACAAAGAACTCCAGCTTTTGGAGACACCAGGTAGATTTTATTCAAGAGAATTGCAAAAACTGAAATAAATAATTTTTCAGATAAAGTGAAATAACCTCATGCATCTGCCAATTATTGGGCTCTAAAATGAGAAATGAAATTGTCTCCTGCATAACTAGAAATCCTCTGTCTTGAAATGGCCAGGTGCTTCTATTACTGTCATGATTCTTCCTAAAAGTTTAATTAATGTCTTAGTTGGACACTACCTACCTGCTTCAATTTGCTAAAAGAATTCAAGGTGCCTATTCTGATCCTATTTTGTAGGGTGGGTTAGAAGTTTCCAGATGTACCTTGTTTTATGGCTATAAGAACTTAGAAGGGGCAATAAAAGTTTTCCAAAGATGCATATTCTGTGACATGTTCAATTTAATTTTGTGAAAAGATAGAAGGATGAGATTTTCTTTCCATTTTCACTCCCTTTCTGTATCTGGGAGCAAAACATTCTCCTTTTAGGAAACTTTTCCATAAAGCATAATAGAAGAGGGTCTTTAAAATGCAGGGAAAATAACAAAAAATACACCAGGGTTATGCTCTAAGAATATTCAAGCCCAGTCACTTTTCTTCATGTTCTCCCTTCTCTATGTAGAGCCAGACATGTATAGATCCCACCACCTCCTCTAGCACCACAATTCGTGGAAAGAAATGAACAGAAGCTGGAGGAGGAAAAGTGGAAATCCTGATAAATCCATGCACAATCATGAATGAGATGAGGAAAGAAGGAAACATCCAGAGAAGAGAGACTTCCTAGGCCTGTCTGGGGCATTCAGTGCGAACACATATCCTCTTAAATGAAAGAAAACTTATTTTCACCATCTTCTGAATTCCCAATATGCTTTATCCTCCAATTGTTGTTAGGTGCCACCAAGTCAGTGTTCACCTCTGTTCGACAGGTGAAACACTATTGTCAGTGCTTCTCTGTTATTCATAGTGTTATCAATGGCAGATTGTTTTTTAGGAATGAGTTGCTGGGTCCTTTCCCAAGCCTACCACTTTCCAAGTCTCCCATCCAAGTACTAGCTAGGCCTGACCCTGCTTAGCTTCCTAGATCTGACAGAATTGGATGCCACAGTGGTATAGCTGCAGGCTGATCCTCCAGAAGTAGGACTTTTATACAAGACTGTGCATTCCTACTTCCCAGAAGTCAAAAGCATGACTAGGAGGTTCCAGGTGGCTAAAAATTATAGAGACGTCTCAAGACAGTCAGTGAGGTCCAGGATTCACACCTTTGAACATGAAAAAATCAAAAGTTTCTCATTCATGATAACACCACAATTTCATCCTTTGGTACTTATTTCCTTTCAAATAATAGATGAAATAGAAAGGGATGAAACCAGAAGATATATCTAGGCTCTATATATCTACAAGGCAAGGTTGATGGTAAGGGTCTAGTGAGCTCTGGGTTTGGAACCGGTGGCAGCCAGAAGCTGCTAGAAGCCAAGGTAGGGAACCAAGAACTAAAGATCTTGTTGAGACAGTTCTCTACATGAAGCCATGAGGCTGTGATCTTCCTGATTATTGAAGGAGCTAGAAAATAATGGGTATTAACCTAATAAGGATGATTATATATTTAGAATAAGTTGTGAGCCAAGATGGAAGCAAAAAAACAAAGCTTCATGCCAAACTAAGCTTACCATCCGATCTCAATTTTAAGAAATGTCAGCTTAGAGATAAAGGCAAAAATGGAACAGTAACAACAAAAAGAACTTAATAACAAGAAAGAAAACAAAACAGCAAAAGCTCCCTCTTAAAATAAACTTACAAACCAAAACTATAAAAACCAGAGATCTAATACCAAGAAATTTAGCCAACAAATTTGAACATAAATTCACTTCAGATGAAGAAACTATGTAGAAGAATTTCTAATTGTTGTTATTGTTGTTATTATTATTATTAGCATGTTAGGAGGCTCAGATTGATAAATGAAAGAAGGATGCACTAAAAATGAACAAAAATTCAGGCTAGACATGTAACTCAGTATTAGCATATTTATCTAGTATGTGCAAGGCCTTAGATTCAATTCCTGACAGCACAAAAAAGAACAAAAATTAATACAAACAAAGCACAAAAATACAAAAGGACTAGTACACATGAGTTTTGAATCTTATTTCAAATATTGGTGAAAAATAAACTCAATGAAATTTTTAAATATTCAAAATATATAATGAAATCTAGACTAAAAACAAAGAGATAATTACTGGAACGAAAAGTAAGGTATAAATAAGCAGGATGAGAAAATTGTCTATACAAGAGGGCATCCCACTTTAAAGAGCCAGAAGCCAACCTTGGTGAGAAAGGAGTTCATGCATGAGGCAGTCTGTATGCATGCATACATGTGGACATACATATGTTTATATACACACATACCTACACCTATCTATTGTATATGTATATGCTTATATGTATAATACATATACATTATTCCCTAGCTTTGTCCACTAAAAAGACCTTGGGGCAGGGATACTGTAAGAACAACGAGCACAACTAGATATTGACTTCTAAATACTATACTCCACTGTAGCATAAAAATCTCTTAGAAAAATTCCAAGACAGGTAGGGAGAGTATAAGATGAGTGTGGAATACCTTGTCATGCCAAAAAGCAAGGAAATACTCAAAAAAATGATAGGGATCTATGAAAAGAGCAAAGCAACAGCTTAGATGGGCTCCTATGAAGATGATACAATTTCAGGATCAAAATAAATTAGAGTATTAATTAAATAAAACATCTTCAATGCATATAGACATAAAATGAAGAAAAGTTCCTTAAGGAATAGTATATTTGCACAGTTTTAAACTATCTCCCCACAAAATACATATTAATCAAAAAAGATGAAAAGGATAACTTTACACTGGAGAAGCCTGGCAGACCCCATTTTAATTAAACAGTAAAACAAAACATTAACAGTAATGGGACAATTTGAAATCCTGAGCCACCTGATATGATGCAATGAGAATACCAACTACCACTTCTGTGATATTCCTGTCAAAAGTATATAATACAATCATAATTGTGAAGAAACCTCAAATAAACCCAAATTGGTGAACATTCTATTAACTAAGTGGTCTATAACTCCTAAAAACCTCAATATGAAATTCAAGAATATGAGATTCTATTCTAGATGGGAAAAAAAAAGAGATATAAGAACTAAATGCAAACTATGATTCTGACATGGAAAACTTTGCTATATCTGGAGCAACTAATAACCTTGGAAGGAGTCTGGTAGCAATGCATGTTAGTCAGCTGGTGCATCATTATGGCAGAGAACCTGACACAAATAAACTTATGAGAGGAATGATTTATTGGGGCTCACAGAGGATTCAATCCATAATGGTAGGAGACATGGCAGAACAGCTGGTGGTGGCAACAAGGCTACAGCTCAGAACTTCATAGTGGATCAGGAGCATAGAGAGGGACTAAACCTGGGGGGTTGGGTAAAACCTCCAAAAGTCCACAACCAGAGACTCACTTCTACAGAGCTAGGACTTTCCTCTCAAAGTTCCATAACTTCCATAAAGAGTGTCACACGCTGGGGACCAAATTTTCAAATACATGACCTTTGAGAGACATTTTAGATACAAACCATACCACTATGTAACAGTGTTAATTTTTTTTTTTACCTTAATGGTTGCCTGCCTTGTGGTTACATGGGGAAATGTCCTTCTTGATGGGAAACACACACAGAGCATTTGGAAGTGATGTGTCATCAGCTCAGCTATTTACTTTCAAATGGTTCAGGAAAAAATGTTCTTTCTACTTTAGTTCCAACGATTTTGTAAGTTTGTGGTAGCATCAATTTTTAATTTAAAGAAAAACAGGCCTGACATGTTCAACCCAGAGCAAATTCCACTCAGATAGACACAGGAAGGAAATATGGAAGAGACTCAAAAAAGTTCCACAAATTATCAATGATAGAAAATCAATATATAGGCCAGGTGCGGTGGTGCACACCTGTAATCCCAGTGTCTCAGGAGGCAGAGGCAGAAGGATCGCAAGTTCGAGACCAGAAGCAGTCTGCATAACTTAGCGAGACCCTGTCTCAAAAAGTAAAAAAATGGGCTGGAGGTGCAGCTCAGTGATCCAGCGCTTGCTGAGCTGGTCCAGCACTCACAAGCACAAGGCCCTGGGTTCGACCCCCAGTACCACAAAAAAAAAAAGAAAGAAAGAAAGAAAGAAAGAAAATCAATATACAAAAATAAAGTAGCTTAGATTTTTGTATAACCCAAGAATACAAGAGTACTTAGGTTGAGGTTGTGACCCAAACTCTGAGGTCAAAAAATTAAGATAAATCTATACATGGTTACATTAGAGTAAAATTATATAATATCAAACTTTGATTTTACAAGTCTTCAAAATGAAAAACAAAAGTGACATACTATCATCAATAGAATGACAATTGAAATTTGATGCACTTCCATCAGCAGTAGAGTCCAAATGACACTGAATAATATATTCTGAGGGGAAAAAGTCTCTCTAGAATTTTATACCCAGCTGATTATGTAAGAGGTAAAATTAATTATTGGTACATGTTTACATTTCTGACTCTTTCTTCTAGACTTAAGCAAAGGCAGGGATTATATTTAATGTGCCCATGAATCACTATCACCTAACTCATGTCTGACAGAGGATATCCAATAAATCTTATTTGATGATGAGAGAAAAAAAGGGAGGGAAGAAAAGAAGGGAGATAGGGAAGAAGGAAAGGGAAGAGAAAGAATGAAGTACACTGATATGACTCTATTTTACCTCAGGTTTCTTGGAATGATCTGGGAGATTAAAATTGGGGGTGGGGGTTGTTGACCCTGAGAACATTCAATTACTTAGCTGTCTGTACCCAGGATCCAGTTACCAATCTCTGCCCACATACAGAAAGGAAAATGGAAGCCCAACAGAATTGCCATGACATGATATGGGTACTCTGCTATGAACTTCTTATGGCAAACTTCTGAACTCAATATAGCCTAGGGTTAGTTGGGAGAAAGGGAGAAGGCATATCAGTCACTATAGGTAAATGGAGTCACTGGTGTCACCTTCCAAGTGGTTCAAAAGAAAAGTGGAAGTCATGAGAAGAGGCCTGGAAAAGTGGGACAAAGAGCCATGCTAAGACCTTCCTTGGGCCTCTATTTCCAAAAGCAGGTGAGTTATCACTAAAGCTGTGAACCTCCAAACAAAAATTTGTGAATGAAAGTTCATAAGAAATGTCCCACTGGAAGAGTTCAAGTTACAGGTTAGACCAGGAAGAGAGCTCTGAGACATTTCCTATAAACATCCTCTGTGTCAGGCTTCTCATGAAAAAAAAAAAACAAACAAAAAAAAAACCTTATCTTAAGACACAAGAGTATAATGGAAGGAACTTGGAATTTGGATTTACCTACTTTTAGTAGTACAGACTGAGCTAGCAGCAAAAAGAAAAAAGAGAAGACAGCAAAGACAATGTAAGCAGCAAGAACAGCAGAGCAGTGAGACAACAAGACAGCCAGTTTGCCAATCGGCTGAAGTAGGGCAGTGGACAGCCGTCTTGAGGCAGTGGTAGGAGCAGAGCTGGCCTGTTTGATTCCAATGATCAGCTGGAGCTAGCACAGAAACCATGAGTCTCCACTGATTGACAGGAAGCCAAGCCAGCCTGAACAGCCCCCACGATCCACAGAAGCTGAGCTGGGAGCTACTCTGATGAGGATCAGCCAACACCAGTGTGGGACCTGAGAGGCTCTGCTGATTGACAGGAAGCAGAAAGTCACACTGCTTAGCTCTTATGATCTGCCTAAATGGAGCCAAGAGCTATCTGGCTCTGACAATGGCAGCAAGGAGGGGCTGTAAGAACTGTGGCTGTCAAACAAGCTGCCTCTCTTTTGGCAACCACACAGACTGTCATTGTGGCAACCTGGCTGCTTTGAACTTTTCACAAATGCCCTGAGGAAGCTACACACCAGCTTCAAGGAATACTGCAGCCTCAGTTGCAAGCTAACTTCTGCTTCAGTAGGCCTTGTTCCAGTTACAACTGTTCAAGCTTGCACAAACACTGGAAAACTTCACTTTAGCCATAGCAAACTGTGGTGACCTCCAGATGACCTCACTTCCAGCTGCTCCTGAGGGTCCCAGTCCTGACTGCTTCAGACCTTATAATGTTGTTGTTGTTGCTAGGTGCCGTCGAGTCGGTATCCGCCTCATAGGGACTCTACATACAACAGGTGAAACATATTGTCAGTGTTTCTCTGCTGTTCATACTGTTTTCAATGGCGGATTGATTTGTGGGAGTGGGTTGCTGGGCCTGTCTCCCAAGCCTACAGCACCTGGTATTTCTAGGTGGTCTCCCATCCAAGTACCAACCAGGCCTGACCCTGCTTAGCTTCCGAGATATGATGGAATCAGATGCCACAGGGCTACAGCTGCAGGCCAGACCTTATAATAGCAGTCCTCAATTAGGTCAGAAGGAAGAAGAGTAACTCTCGTAGTGACTCAGCAAAAACCTTGTGATTGACAGAAAGGAGGCTATACTTATGCAAGGCTTGTGATTGGTTCTTATGTGAGGGTTATGATTCTTCTTGGTGAAACTGGAAGATGTGCTATGATTGGTGCAAATTATAATCCTGCATTTGTATCAAACCGCTATGCCATCCCTACCTCTGACTATATAAACAGGCTGCTCCCTACATTTTTTTTTTTCAAGTCAGCTGGGAGGGGCTCTCCTGTGAGACTTTTCTCAAGTGCTCTTTTCTTGCCTACTTGTGATCTTTATCAAGGGTACAGTGGGCTGAGCTGATCACACAGAGAGGAGACAAAAGTGACAGCAGCAGCAATGGTAGCAGTGGTGGTAGTGGCACAATGACAAGAAGGCAGCTGAAGAATTCCAGAGAGGAACCAAGTGCAGGAACTGGAAGGATAAGAGGCAGCTGAGTGAGATGACAAAGGATGATAGAAGCATAGAGAAGGCAAAAAGCCAAAATTGTGAAAGGCAGAAGGCTGTGAAGAGCCAAATATGAGACACTGTGGGCCCTATTCACTGGAACAGTTCCAGAGAGATGACAAGCTTTAAGAGCCAACAGTCCTGACACCCAAAGCCCAAGAGTTGTAACACTAGCTCCTGTTGAGAGCAAAAGGTCCTGACACTCAAGGCTGAAGAACTGCAACACTAGCCACAGTTAGGGGGCAAGGGTCCCAACACCCAATGCTTGGGAGCTTTAACATTAGCTGGCACTGATTGCTGCTGCTATGAACTAAGGATTACACTAGCTACTGAGTGCCAAACCACTGGCAATTAAGGCCCCAAGCAATAAGCCTCTAACCCGAGGTCCTAGAGCTACAGTCTCTGGCTTTTAAACCCTGGAGCAATAAGCCTCTACTTTGAAGTCCTTAGAACTATAAGCCTGTAGGTCTGTATGCTCAATCTTTAAGCCTTTAGGGCCCAGGACTGCCAACACTAGAACTACACCTCATCTCTTCATGATTTCCATCTCAGTAGAGCAACAGGACCCCAGCCAGCTGATTGGTAACAAAATAAGACAGAAAATAAACACAAAAATAAACATGGCATGTATCCAGGACAGGTACATGCTTTATAGCAAAGTCAAGAGACTGACCATGGGCACATGCTGGCTCAAGTGATCAAGGGGATCACTCGGTAAAAGAGGGGTATTGGATTTGAAACCTGAGTGACAATAAGGATGTCATGTGAGAGTTGTTGTAGAAGTAGTAGGAGCAAATGCAAATGTCCTGAGACAATGTTTAGGGAATATTAGAGAGTACAAATAAGGGTAGTGTAGTAAAATTCAGCAAAAGAGGTGAAGGAGACAAGACAAAATCAGGGTAGACAGGGATCTGATTATACTTTCAGACCTTCAATGCCCTCACAAAGAGTTTGTGCTTTATTCTGATTTCAATGGGAAGACTCTGGGGTTCTTTCTATGTGATGGGGAGTAAAGTCTCAGTTATGTGTGATTGAATGGATCAATGGACCCAAAGTCACATGCCTATTGCTGGATGCCTGGGTGTCTTCATGGTCATGGTGGTTCTCCACAGTCCTGGTGATGTTAGGCAGACTGTAATAAGAGAGAACCAGCAGTAAAGTCTCCTGAACACTAAAAGCTCTAGCCCCATGTAGGAGAACAGAATAGGAGACAGCCCTCAATGAGATAGTACATATTTTTCCTAATTGGCTGTTTTGTTTTCTTATAGCCTCTGAATTTACCAGTGTTCAAAAGTAACAGTGTGAAAATCAATTGATTCAAGAATATCCTCCCTCCTGCCTCCCTATGAACATCACAGTTCAAAACATCTAAAAACAAATCCCAGATATAGACATGCATTTTCATTCTGGTCACTGTGATCAGGCAAGCTCTGACATGGCCTGAACCTTAGGAGGTCTGTGACTAATGTTTTCACTTCAGAGAATTGTAGAAATTTGAGATGGAAAAGAGTTATTAAGTCATCCTCTACTTGCCCCCTACCAGAGAAACATTATTCCCCAAGGTATATGTACTACAATCATACACAGGCATGACTGCAATGCTGTAAGCAGTGAGGCTAGAGACCCCCTACTGTCACCAACAACTCTGGATTCTGAAAGCTCTTCCACTCAGAAAGTCCCTCTCCACTCCTCGGATTCAACCACACTTGTTCTTTAATAACTTTTTTCATCTCATTGTGCAGTTTGAATTTTCTCACTACTCCTCTGTAGAATGGGAAAGTTGCCTTTTGGGTCTATGAGGCTTAAAGGGGAATGGCATTAAAATGTTTAGTGAAGATTTAGTTTTGGGTTAACCCCAGAGGTATTCCTAACCTTTGCCCAATGTCAATGGTAGAAACAAACAGAAGTAGCAAGAATAAATAGTGAGTTACAACGATTCCCAAAATGTGTAGAACTTTGTGTGGCTCAGAGGCTATGCATTTTGTGAGACTAAGTTTTGAGAACTTCAGTCGGTTTATTGAAGAATGACCCTAAAATGTTTAAGTGCCAAATGCCAGGAGTAAAGCCATTGGGAAGCAGTGGAATGAGTACTTGAGTTTGAAGAAGACCAGGTACATGTTTATGCAGCCTTCACCAACTAAATGTGGTTTGAACAAGTCTCAGCTTCTCTAGGTTTCTGTTTCTGCCTCTACAAAAGAAGGCCAGGAGGAAAAGATGGAGATGGACAAAAAGTCAAAGTAGATCATTTTTAAGTTCCCTTTCAATTCACAGAATCTTAATTTATGATGAATATCATCTATTCTCACATTGTCTTTCTGAAGTCTTCACTTGTGTTTAGACAGCCACTAATTCTTTCCAGTTTCTGCTTGTCTTCCAGATCTTGAGGATCTTTGACAAAGCCTTGCTATGTGTGAATGGCATCAGTTGACTCAGTACGGATAAGTACAAGTACATGCAAGTATGAATACTATCCCACCCCAGGCTTGTAAATAAAGTCCCCTGAGATGCTACTTGGCCTTACTGCCATTCATCCTCTGGATGGCTCCAGGGTAAGAGCCCAATGCTTTTCATGTGAATTGTTTTGAAAAAGGCCATTTTGATTTTTCTTCTGTTTATTCCACAAGTATTTATTGAGCAACTACTGTGTGTCAGGTATAATGCTAAAGCCTGGGAAAGTCCTATAAATAAAACCAGTCCCAATCCTCAAAAGGCTAAAGATCCTAACAGCACCTCTCCCTGTGGAGCTGTCCCAAAGTACTTACTGGCTTGGTAACTAGTTTGATAGGGATTGGGGCTAGAGTTGAAGAAAGAAGGGGCAGGAGCATCCAAGAGTATCTCCTGCCAACCTAGGCAGTGAAGGGCAGTATGGGCACCCTCTCAGAAGTGAGAATGAAATCCCATACCAATTTGCACAACACCCCTGAGCTTAGTCAGGAGAGATGCTAAAGTTTTATGGTCTTCATTCCAGTTTTTCTTTCACTAATAAGAAAACTGATGGCCATATGACATTAGCACATGATGACTGCTTTCCCAAGGAGCAGGATTCCAACCAACCTCAGGCCAGCTGACTTCTTTGGACTCCACCTAGTAATAAAAATCCTGGTGCTGTTTTCCACAAGGGAAGACCAGGCGGTATCTGTCTCCAAACAGCTCATATTTCTTGCCTATGTTCTTTTCAAGTTTGTATCTTGTTCTGGTAGAAAAGTATTTTCCTAATTTGTTGTTGTTGTTGTTGTTGTTGTTGTTGTTAGGTACCATTGAGCCGGTGTCCAACTCATAGCAACCCTACGTACAACAGGTAAAACAGTATTATCAGTGCTTCTCTGCTATTCATAGGGTTTTCAATGACTGATTATGTTTTGGGATTGGGTTTCCAGGTCCTTCTCCCAAGCCTACTGCACCTAGTGTTCCCAGGTGGTCTCCCATTCAAGTGCTAACCAAGTCCAACCCTGCCTAGCTTCTGAGATCTGACAGGATCGGATGCCACAGTGATACAGCTCCAGACTTCTCTAATTTAAGTCCTGCCAAATACAAAGCATTCTCCTCTGAAAATACCAAAAAATAAAAAAGTCTATACTTAAATTGATTACCATTTTGTATTGATCCTGATACTTGCTTGGAACAAAATTATGTCTACAAAATAAAAGTAGGTGCATGACAGTGACTAAAGTGACCACTGCATAGATAGGATAGTTGGATCTTCAAAGTCACCAATTCTGCAACCTAGGATTCAATCCACATCAGATTAAAAATATTCAAGACCTAGAGGTATACTTCAGTGATAGAATATGTGCTTAGCATGCACAAGGCCCTGGGTTCCATTGCCAGCACCAAAAACAAATACAAAAAGCATCTGTACTGAACATATACCGACTTTTTCTTATCATTATTCCCTAAATAATACAGTATAACAACTATTTACCTAACATTTGCATTGAACTAGGGATTATAAGTAATCTAGAGATGATTTAAAGTGTACAACAAGATGTACATAGGCTATACTATGGAGCAAATGCCAAATAATATATCATTTTGGATAAGGGACTTGAGCATCCATAGATTTTGGTATCCATGGTGGGCAAGGAGGGTATCTATAACTAATCCCCTGCAGATACCAAGGGATGACTATACCAGCAATCTAGGACTGACACTCAGTATCACCATCTCGCCCAATGCCAGGAAGAGTTGCTCTTCCTGCCAGAGACTCAGAAGAAAACCCCCACCTCACATGCTCAGCACACACTACCACAGCCACCCACCCTTGTCCCACCCTCCATGGCTGGACAACAATAGGGACACCCTGTGTGAAAGCCAGAATGGAAGAGGAATCCTGTGAAAGCCACAAGGATTGAGAAAGTTGTCCTCTCCCACTGCATCTGCATTAAACAAATCCATTGATGAATCACTGAAGAGACCCTCAAAGGATCATTCAAATAATAAGAAGGACCTTCAATCACCTTATAAATGGAGACAGTCCCATTTGCTGATGGGTCCTTTGTCTCTCTCTTCTACATGGAGGTATGCTGTGGCAGGGCTGAGCCACATTATACAGGAAAGAGGCAGGGGAATCTGAAATTCCAGAAGTAAAGGAGAGGTAGGATGTGGAGCAGTCCCACGGTGGTTGAAGGTCATGAATAGAAGCAGGTTGGGGACAGAGAAGCAAAGCTAAATAGGCAGTGGGAGTGGTAGGGAGAAAAAGTGCTGATTTGGGGATTTAAAGTTATTTTGAGACCAGCAATGTTTCCTCTGTGAAATCTACAAAAAGGCAACAAAGTTCTCTGGCATTTTGTATAAATGAATTATTTGAAATTTATATGAAAACAGAGTGGGTAGTTCAGCCACAGGAGCTGGAGATGACAGGCCACAGGGCCCTACCCTCTCCCACTCACCTGTCTCTGTAAAGAATGCTCTAGGGCAGGGAGGAGGGGAAAGGAGATCCCTGTGGGGATCACTCACATTTGGCAAGGTCCATCCTCTGGAATTCAGTTCTGCATGGATCTGTCACCATGCTCTTTCTGCCAGAAAGGATTGATCAAGTTCCTGTCCTTCCCCCTAGGAATAGCCACAGTCAAATCACAAGAGCTGCCACCATGTTTACCTCCTGAAGGGGAGAATGTGCTCCTTATAATAACAAGGCCAGCTTCACAGAGAACCCAAACAGCTGTCCAGGGCCCCACTCTCACCTTAACGCTCTGCTACTGCCATCCTGAAACTTTTTTTTTTTTCCAGCAAAGGCCTCTGCCTTTTCATTTGGCACTGGGTCCTGCAAATTATGTAGCCAGTACTAGGGATACACACCTCTCTGCCAGCAAAGCACTGTTCAAGAACTGAAATTAAACCATGTGAACAAGAGGGCCTGGCAAGGTCAACAGTAAGAGGTGAGGGCATCTGATATTGTAAAAGCAACTCTAGACTTGAAATTGAGATTGGGTTCAAGGCCAGGCTCTACTGCTGTCAGCTAGGTTTTCCTGAACAAATATAATGTCCCTGAGCCTCAGTGACTTATTCACTGGTTTGTGCAATTGTTCTTCAATTATTTATTACCCACTTAGCCACTGAGTAAGGTGCTGGAGACGCAAGCATAAATATCATACAGCCACTTCCCTCACATGGGAAAAACAACTGCATGAAAAATTATAACATGATGTATATTTTGATAGGAGAAATAAAAAATGCTGCAAGAGCACAAACAAGGGGCACCTAATCCTGGGGAGGGCTGGAGTTGGGAGGGATCAATCAGGGAGGGGAGTGGGCTTGGAAGAAGTCAGGAATGTTTCCTCAGCATGGGCATTCTGCCAGCTGCTGTGTATGTCTATGTATTCCGAAATTGGGGAAATAACCACAGCATGGGTTCAGGGACACATGAGGCCCATTGTGAGACAGGCTTAAAGGTTCCCTTTGATCACCTGATCTCCATAAGCTCCTACTCTGACTAGTGAACCACAGTGATATTCTCAGTCTCCTGAAACTGGTATCAATACAGAATACAGTAGTTCCCAAAGGGCCTAGTTATTGCCTCGTCCCCAGTGCAATCACCTGGTGAAGGGCATAGATATTTTAGGACAAGAAGGAAAGCCAACATGCTATAAAATGTCTCTATTCCTACCAATCTGCCTGCACATCCAAGCTGTCATGAGGATCAAAGAACAGAGTCCTCAGTATGATTTTTGTTTCTGTTGTTAGGTGCCAACGAGTCCAGTCTAACTCATAGTGACCCTCATAGGGTTTTCAATAGCTGATTATTTTGGGATGGCATCAGGAGTGGATTGCCACATCCTTCTCCTATTAGTCTGATTTACAGTGAGTAATCAATGAAGAGTGTTGTGATAAAAAAAGGATGCTTATTATAATGTGGTACCTATTTCAGGGAGTTAAAAACCATGGTCATCTTTCCTGTTTTTCTTTTCTACTTTCAACCATGATCACAATTTAAATTTCTCATAAAAAGACACTCAGATTAGATATAAAACTATCTCCAGCCTTTAATTTCTAAGAACTCAGATAATATCCAATTTTATATCCATTTTTACAAATACCTTGGCCTGAGAGACATGCAGGCATGGGCTTACTTCTTTAACTTACAGTCCTACTCCGGAAGCAATGATGGCAAGCTCACAAACATTGAGGTCTACACAGTGAACCATTTGATTTAGCATTAAATTGTGAAGTGCAGACTGGAAGCACTGGCAGCATCCAGACACAGATAAGCTGGTACTACGGCAAAAGGAAGCAGACAGGAAGCCAGACTTTGTGAACCCACCACTTGTCCCCTCAGCAGGACCAAGAGTCCAGCATGCCTCCTCTTTGCCAGCACAGAGCCATCCAGATCCTGCCTGGTGTTCCCCACTTGCTTAACTTCCACATTATACTGCTTCTCTGTCTGATATCCATTTTAATATTACAACCATACCTCTTTTGATTAATTATTGCTACATCCCTGGTCAGCAGTGGTAATTTGGGTGGCTGGTTTCTATAATTGAATATAGTTCATTAATTTCCCAGAACAACCACTCTGTAGAATAGGTGGGCAATTTTTCTGATGACACAGCATCCTATATCATTGGCAAAAAGAAAAGGTCCTTTACACAGACCAGAGTTTATAGAGCTGGGACCTCTGAGATACACAGTCAACAGATTGTCTACTGTTTGGGGGACAAAGACTTGAAACAGTTGAGAATCTCCAGCCATCAATCTTTTCCCACCAGGAGTCATTCCCAGTTTGTACTAATGGGACAACATGGAACAGGTGGTACAACCGAGGGGCTCTTCAGCCCCATGGCTGGTCTGACCTGTTGGAGGACAATTACCATTAGGAAGGCCCATCTTAATGGAAGTGGCACAAAACCTTTCTCTTGGTCTTATGTGGATATCTTCAGATTTCTCCTTAATTTCCCAGTGACTATCACTTTGCCCTCACTTCACCATAAGGACCCCCATTTCTTCTTGAAATCACAAGTCTGAAAAAGTTGGTTATCAGACATCACAAGAATGTCAAAGGGATTTTATTTCACAATAATAACTCATGAGCCCAGCTGACTTTCTCAGCCCCAGGGTGGCAGGTGGATCGAGTGGTTGGTTCTGGCCAGCAGGCTTCGAAAGACATGCATATCACTTCTGGACTGAAGTAGGGAAAAACCAGAAAGTGATACTCCAACCCTGTCTTCTACTTTCAAAACCACTGCTATGATGTCAGTAGTCTCCATCTCTCAAACAAGATCTGTAAGGAAGATGCCCTAGGGAACCACTAGGCTTCACTTAAAAAAAAAATGAACCTTTCTATATTTTGACCCACTGAGATTTGGGAGCATATCATTGCAGTAGAACCTCACCTTATGTATGTGACTAGGCAGCCAGAGCACCTGCTGCTGAGTGAATACTCTAAGCTGGAAAAAGAACACAATGGCCATGCTCTCAAATAGGGTTCTCTGACCTTCCCATGAGATTATCTGGGTCTATCACTATGATACCTAAATCAGGAAAAGGTACATCTAAGATAGAGAATTATAGACTCATTTCCCTTATGAACATAGAGCAAAACTCCTTAACAAAATCCTGGCAAATCAAATCCAGCAACATATTAAAAAGATTTGTTCACCATGACCAAGTGGGATTCATTCCACAGATGCAAGGCTGGTTCAACATACAGAAATCAATTAATGTAATCCAATCTATCAAGAGACAGGCAAACAAAATTCACATGATCATTAATTGATGCCTTTTGAAAAGGCCTTCAACAAAGTGCAATACATTTTCATGATAAAAACCCTGGAGAAGATGGGCATAGCAGGGAAATAACTTAACATCATAAAAACCATCTATGACAGACCTACAGCCAACATTATATGAAATGGAGAAAAACTGAAACCATTTCCTCTAAGATCTGGAAAAAGATAAGGATGTCCACTCTCTCCTATTCTATTTAACATAGTAATTGAAGTCCTCGCCAGGGCAATCAGACTAGAGAAAGAAATCAAAGGGATACAGATAGTTTGCAAAGGGTCAAACTATCATTATTTGAAGATGACATGATATTTAAACTAAAGGACCCCAAAACCTCATCCAGAAAACTTTTAGATCTAATCAACTCCTGCAGCAAAGTGGCAGGATAAAAAATTAACACACAAAAATCAACAGCTTTCCTTTACACCAACTGTACGTAGGAAGAGAAGAAAATTACAGATACAATACCTTTCATGATAGCCCACCAGAAAATCAAGTACCTTGGAATCAACCTAACCAAAGATGCTACAGACCTCTACAAGGAAAATTTCAAAACATTAAAGAAAGAAATCGCAGAGGATACTAAAAAATGGAAGGACCTTCCCTGCTCCTGGATAGAGAGAATCAATATAGTATAAATGACTATCCTACCAAAAGCAGTCTATAAATTTAATGCAATCCCCATTAAATTCCAATGACAGATTTTGCAGAAATACAAAAAATGATCCAAAAATTCACATAGAATCACAGAAGACCACGTATAGCCAAAACACTCCTAAGCAGCTAAATTAGGGCAGGTAGAATCACAATCCCTGACTTTAAGCTATACTACAGGGGAGTGGTAGCCAAAACAGCTTGGTACTGGTACAAAAATAGGCCTGAAGACCAGTGGAACAGAATAGAAGATCCACAAATGCCTCAACACACCTGTAGCCACCTAATTTTCAACAAAGGATCAAAGCAAGTAAATTGGAAAAAGGATAGCCTTTTCAATAAATGGTGCTGGGAAACATGGATATCCGCTTGCATAAAAATGAAAACCAACCTTCATCTCTCAATATGCATTAGAGTTAACTCAAAATGGATAAAGACCTCAACATAAAACCAGACACTTTAAAACTAATAGAAGACAAGATAGGCAATACACTCCAACATATAGGCATAGGAAAGTATTTCCTTAGTAGGACTCCAATTGCTCAAGAAATTGCAACAAGAATAGATAAATGGGATTATATGAAATTAAAAAGCTTCTGTACAGCAAAGGAAACAATTAACAGAGTCAAGGAAATCCCCACTGAATGGGAAAAAATTTTTCACATTCTATACATCGGACACAGGAATAATTTCCAGAATTTATAAAGAACTCATGAAAAATATACCCAAGAAAACAAATAACCCAATACACAAATGGGCAAAGGAATTGAACAAACAGTTCTTAAATGAAGAGGCCCGAAAAGCCATGAAACACATGAAAAAATGCTCAATATCCCTAGCCATTAGGGAAATGCAAATCAAAACAACTCTGAGATTCTACCTTACACCAGTAAGAATGGCCAAGATCAATTAAACAAATAACAACAAATGCTGGTGAGGTTGTGGAGAAAAGCATACCCTCTTACACTGCTGGTGGAGCTATAAATTAGTCCAACCACTTTGGAAATCAATATGGAGGTATCTTTAAAAAGTAAAAACAGATCTACCGTATGACCCAGCTATAACACTACTGGTAATTTATCCAAAGGGAGATGTGTCATCATACCACAGAGACACCTGCATCTCCATGTTCAATGCAGCACTTTTCACAGTAGCAAGGCCATGGAGCCAACCAAAGTGCCCATCAACAGAAGAATGGATAAAAAAAACTATGGTACATACACAATGGAATACTACTCAGCAATCAAAAAAATGAAATAACGCCATTTGCAGCAAAATGGATAGAGAAAATTATCTTAAGTGAACGAACACAAGCCAAAAAAGACAAATACCACATGTTCTCACTCATATGTGGGAGCTGAATCAAAATTAAAAGAAGGAAAAAATCCTATGCTGAGGTCAGAACATAATAAAAAGCTAAAGTCAACCTAGAGGAGAAGGGACAATTTAGGGAGTGGAAAGAAGGAGGGCGGGATCTAGCAAAAGGAAGAAATGATGGGAGAAGAAAGAAGGGAGAGGAGGAACAAGGAGGAGGGAGGAATGAGAGAGGGGGCAACCTCAAAATAAACAGCCCATCTTTAATAGTTCAGGAAATAATTATAATAATACAAATAATACCAGTGAATGATAATAATACAAATGGGCTAGAAAATTCATGTAATATTACTGACAATGTGAAAAGATAGATCACTACAGAAAAAGTTTCGACCTTAAACATAATTGGGATCCAAGGATATATAGAAAAATATTCCCACAAAAAGACATGCAAATGGAAGAGTGGCCTTTGGTGGGGTGAGGGGGGGAGGTGCACAAGAGGGTGAGGGAGAACTTATCTGTACAATGTACAATGAAATCCATATATGGAAATATCATAATGAAATGCATGTCAGAATGAAACACATTAAGTTGCATATTTAAAATTTCTGATAAAAAAAGATTATATGGGTCAGATATGACCAAAAATAGTGGCCATAAAATTGGAAATAGGAGAAAAGTAGTGAGGAGAAGTAGCAAGTAAAATAAGCATGGAAAATGTTGGTAGACAATGGACCTTTGCCCTCTTCTGTAGACACACTGATTATTCTAACCACATGCAGTTGGGAAAGATGTTGTGACAGCTCATGAGAGGATAGGGATGAAGGTGTGCCACAGAGTATGAAACCTTCACTTCTCAGCCAAAGCCAAACTTTCATGTCAGGCCAAGAGCAGGACACATTAGAAAGCTGAAAACCTGCAAAGCCACAGACAAAATTGTAAAGTTTGTTTTCAGAGCCTGCTATCTCCATGCAGCTAGCATGCTCAATATTCCTTGAGTTATTCATTCATTCTCCTTATCCTTTATCAGTACTTGGAGTCCCATCTCTCAGCTGCCAAGTGCCCAGTTCTGAAGTTCCCAAACACCAGCAGAACCCACTCCCCAAACACCTTTGTTCTCCTCTACCCTGTCTCATCAATCCTAAGTGTGACCCTTTCAGGGGCCAGATAAGCAAATACATCATGTTGCAGGAGTCAAGGTGATCCAGGTACCTAAGGATGAAGGCCTGACTCTCCTGGATAATTACATTGAAAGAGATGTGACTGTCTGAATTTCATCTCTTGATGCAAATCAGGGAAGAAATCTTTGGAGAAAAGACTTTCAAATCATTCTGGAGATGTGAATGGCTGCTTCCTCTGTTCCCTTGTACCACAGGGTTAGGTATGGGTGGCCACAGGATCACCTTCCCCTTCCTGTCAACACCATAAGCCCCTCCAGCCTGTTGTATCTCTGACACACTCACCCTGAACTTCTTCCCATATCCACTCACAACCACACATCTGTGTCCTTCTTGCTGCAACTTTGTAGGCAAAGAAAGAAACAGAGACACCTGGGTTTTCTGCCACTGAAACTGGAAAACAGTCCTTGAGAGAAAAGATGTCAAAGCCCAGTGGGACATATTTTTCCACCAAAACATTGTAAAATGAGTAGCAGTTTCACATGACGCTCATGTCTTGGTATGTGTTTGTTGTTTTTAGAACAGTGGGCCACATATCTGAAGCAATACGCGCATATATGATGCAGGTGTTACCATGGCAAATGCCATGCATTTTTTGGTTGAATAGAAGAGTAAATAAGGGCATAAATATTGCATTTTCCATTTGCATTTCCATGGAGATGCAAGAACTTGGACCTTCATCATTTTGGAAAGATCTTGTTTTATTATTTGGGTTTCCTCCCTGCTGTGAATATTCCAATAAGAAAGTCTCTGTCCTGGTGCAGCTTACCCAACCAGTACACTTGATTTGTCCCTTCAGAAAAGGTGTCACTAATCCCTAGGACAAAAATTCATTCCTTACTTTTTTCTTTATTCTTAAATGTGAAATCTATATTTCCAATGTTAAAAATATTAATGTTCAAAGCCTGTCTTAAAGTCACAATTCTTTTGTCTACCTGGCTCTAAAGAGAGGTATATCTTTTCAAAGTCTTGAAGGATTTTTTGATCTTTTTTTTTACATTTAGGCAAGAGATAGGTATAGGTCTAATACTATTTTTGTTATTGCTGAACAAAGTCTTTAATCCTAACCCTGATATGTCAGCATAGTAAATCAGAATTTTAACTTTGGCAAAGTCTTAACATCTCCACTGTAATTGTTGATTTAGATGTTTCTGGTGGCTAAGCTAGAATCCGTGGTGTAATCTCTGCTAACTTTATGTCTATAATGAACAAAAGTCTAGATTTGGAGGTTTAGACTACTTATTCTAACCTATATTGACTTACTCCTTATCAATTAATCAATATATTGAACCATTACTAACACATTTACTGAGCACCTACTATGTGCCAGGCATCATACAAGTCACTGGGAATTTAAAAATGAATAGGACACAGTCACTACCCCTCAGATGCTCATCTTACTGATAAAACATCAAAGTATATTTTTGGACTTCTGTCCTTGGTCAAAGTTGGATTAAATTTCCCCTTGTTTCTTCTGATCTTAAGATCCTGAGATACTAAACTTATTTAACTCTACAATAAAGTTCAAAACTAAATTAACACTAACATCAATAATTTCGTTTTCTCAAATTATTTCATACATTATCAATGCTCTATACCTATAGCAGTCAAAATTAATTAGAAACATTTCTAAGCTCCTTTGCACCCATAGTATCAGAAGTTCCTTCTAGTAATACGACAAATTGACTTGACTTCTGCCCACTAAAGGAGGGAGGGGAAATGTTAAACACAGAATTATCATCTAACTGAGCAATTTGACCCAAGTATATCCCTCAAACAAATGAAAATACATGTTCACACAGTAAGTTGCACAAAGATATTCATAGAAGCATTATCAAAGTAGCTAAAAAGTACAAATAACAAAAACGTCAGTAAATAGGTGAGTGGATAATAAAAAAAAAATGAAAGTGGTGGTTAGGCCAAGAATGTACAGTGCAACTACAGTCTTCTCTCCCTGTGCCCAACCAGTCTCTGCTAACAGATGTCAAGAAAACAGATCCCCATGAAATGAGACCAGGAGATCCCATGCAGTCCCTCCAACTTGTCTCTGGAAATTCATCTTAGTCCCTTACTTCTCCTTTGTTCTCAACATCCAGATACAAAGTACTGGATATGACTGTATAGTTAGTATGTATGTGTGCATGTATATGTGTGCATACATGGAGGGGAATTAAAATGTATATCCTACAATTCAGATATTCAGAAACAGATCTTTTATTTTGTTACAACTTTATTTTTTTCCCTCAAGTCCTCCATCTGCTGATAGCAAAAATAAATAAATAAATAAATAAATAAATAAATAAAAGTAGTCAATCTGTCTCTTTTCTCTTAAGAGGTCTTCCCTTTTTCACTCCTAAGAAGGTTCCTGAATGTTGGCCTTTTCTTCCAGCAAGTGGAAAGGGACCCAATAAAACTGGGATATTTGTGGTCCTCTACTGAGATGTTTCTCATCCTCCTGCTCAGTGAGGGTCCTGTGCTGAGCAATAATCAACCAGTCCATCTGACAGCCCAGCTCTGAGCTTTCACTTTGTTGATTGGCAACTGAGATGGCCATTCTGATCATAAGGATTAAGACCACATTCTTCTGGACTTTTGCTCTTTCTTGAACATCTAAAACTTCCTTCATGACAATTTTTTTTTCCTTTCCCTGCTCTATATCTTTTTTTTTTTTTTCTTTTTTGGTACCGGGGGTTGAATCCAGGGCCTCCCGCTTGCATGCTTTACAAGTGCTACACCACTGAGCTGCACCCTCTGCACATTTTTTTTACTTTTTTGAGTCAGGGTCTTGCTAAATTATGCAGACTGCCTCTGGTCTCAAACTGGTAATCCTCCTGCCTCCATCTCCCGAGTTACTAGGATTACAGGCGTGTGCCACTGAGCCTGGCTTCCCTGCTCTATATCTTGATAAAATCTCTAAAACCTGAGATGGGTAATCTTGGATCCTGATACAGACTGAGATACAGCTTTTGAAATTTGTGAATTTTTTTCTCTCTCTCAAAAAAAAAAAGTCTGGTTTTACTCTGCTTAGAATCAAACAAATCTGATTTGAAACTCAAATCTAATTAATGACTACTTGTTTTTAGGCTTTCCTACAAGCAGGGAATATCATGGATTCAACAGTATCAAGAATTACTGCGATATTAGATGCTTTATTGGCACTTTAAGCCTGCTCTCACAAATGCATAGCTTGGGTCATCCACTTGGTGTGACACACTGCCTCATGCTAGGTTCAGTATGAGTGGATATGCTTGGGGCTCTGTCAAAGCTGGGGAGTGGAACCAAAAGAGAGGCTTAAGATTGCTTAATTCCACTAGAATTTTTCTCTAAGAGAATTGCAAAATAGGCTGTTCTAATTTCAACATAAGTGTAAGTTTGCACAGCCAGGTATGATGATACACAGCTATAATTCCAGCACGTAGGTGGCTAAGGCAAGAAGATCATGAGTTAGAGGCCAGCCTGGTTGCAGCCTGGGCTACATAATAAGAAATAAATAAATGAGAGTTTGGAGTTTTATGAGTTTTTAAAGTCATATATGGTAGGAAGGAAGATCATACTGTTTTCAAAGTTAGTGTATTTAAACTTGACTCACACCCCACCTAAACTCCTAGAATGCATGTACATGTTCTACACCATTACCTCTGTTGTCTCTAGGAGGAGGTGGTCACTTCTTATCAGGGCTTGGCATGTAACTGGAAGCAACAAAGAGTTTGAACCTATAACTAGGCCATCCTTATGGGATAGAGCCAACTGCACTCTCTCAGGGAAATTGAGGCCTGAAAGAAGAATACAACACACACCAAAAGGAAAAGGAGCAATAGGCAGATACCTTGGATAGCTGTGACCATCAGAGAGTGAGACAGGAAGGTCTAAATAAAGCAATAGAGACTGGAAAAAAATACAAAGCTAGAGAATCCAGGAACGCATGAAAATGAATGAAGCAGGCAAGCTGACCAAAGAGACAGGGAAATAGGAGCTTATGACAAGGGCACTGACCCATCTAGAGCTTCCCAGAAAAAGTCACATCTAACACAAGGTAGGGATAAGGAGTGAGGAAAGAATGCTCAAAGCAAGGTCAAGACTAAGGCATTGTTGTTAGGTGCCATCAAGTCAGTTGCAACTCATAGAGACCCTATGTGCAAGAGAATGAAACACTCCATGATTCTGTGCCAGGCACACAATCTTACTTATGTTTAATACTATTATTACAGACACTGTGTCAACCCATCTAGTTGAGGGCTTTCCTTTTTTGTTGTTGTTGTTAACTTGCCACTCTCCCAAACATGTCCTTGTCCAGGGATTGGTCCCTCCTGACTATATGTCCAAAATACATAACATGCAGTCTAGCCATCCCTGCTTCCAAGGAGCACTCTGGTTACACTTCTTCTAGGATAGATCCATTGGTTCTTTTGGAAATCCATGGTATATTCAATATTCATCTCCAGCACCATAATTCAAAAGCATCAGTTCTTCTCCTGTCTCTCTTATTCAATGTCTAGCTTTCACAACCATATGATGCAACTGAAAATACAATGGCATGAGTCAGGTGCACCTTCATCTTCAGTGTGACATCTTTACTTTTCAGCACTTTAAAGAGGTCTTTTGCAACAGTTTCTCCCAATGCAATGAGTCTTTTGATTTCCTGATTGCCGCCTCCATGGTTGTTGATTGTAGAACCAAGTAAAACAAAATCCTGGACAATCTCAATATTTTTTCCATTTATCATGAAGTTGCTTACTAACCCAGTTGTAAGGATTTTTGTTTTGTTGATGTTGAGGTGTAATCCATACTAAAGGTTATGTTCTTTGATCTTCATCACTAATGTTTCAAATCCTCTTCACTTTTATCAAGCAGAGTTGTGTCATCTGCATAATGGGGGTTGTTAAGGAATCTCCCTCCAATCATGATGCCATGTTCTTCATAAAGTCCAGTTTCTCAGATTATTTGCTTGGCATAAAGACTAAGAGGTACAATAAAAGGATACAGCCTTGACCCACACCTTTCTCAACTTTAAACCAGGCAGTGTTTCTTTGTTCTGTTCAAATGACTGCCTCCTGGTCCATATACAGATTCCTCATGAGCACAATTAAGTGCTCTAATATTCTCATTCTTCACAGTGTTATCCATAATTTGTTATGACCCACACAGTATAGTCACAGTTTAGCTTTTGTATAGTCAACAAAACACAGACAGACATCTTTCTGGTATTCTCAGCTTTCAGCTAATATCCATCTGACATCAGCAGTGATGTCCCTGCTCCAGCAGTGATGTTCCATGACCTATTCAGAATGTGGCTTGATTTTCTGACAGTTCTCTGTCTATACTACTGCAGCTGCCTTTGAATGATCTTTAGCAAAATTTGCTTGTGTGTGATATTAATGATATCATTTGATGGTTTCCACATGCAGTTGAGTACCCTTTCTTGAAAACAGGCACAAATATGGATCTCTTCCAGTCAGTTGGCCAAGAAGCTGCTTTCCAAATCTCTTGGCATAAGCAAGTTAGCACCTCCAGTGCTGCATCTGGTTGTTGAAACATCTCAATTGGTATTCCAATAATTTCTGGAGTCTTGTGTTTCTCCAATTCCTTCAAGGCAGCTTCCACTTCATCCTTCAGGGCCATTGATTCCTGATCATAGGCAACCTCTTGAAACAGTTGATCATCCACCAATTCTTTTTGATACAAAGACTCTGTATTCCTTCCATCTTCCTTTGATGTTTCCTGCATTGTTTAATATTTTCCCACTATTTCCCCCTAAGGCTTGAATTATTTCTCACTTCCTTAAGCTTGAAAAATCAGAGCATGTTATTCCCTTTTGGTTTTCTATCTCCACCTCTTTGGTTTTCTATCTCTACCTATTAAAATTTTATTTAAAAATTATAATATTTGATTTTGTCTTCTCAAGCTACCCTTTGAAATCTTCTGTTTAGTTCTTTAACTTTGTCTTGTCTTCCTTTTGCTTTAGATACTTGACATTCAAGGGCAAGATTTATAGTCTCTTTTGACATGTAATTGGGTATTTTCTTTTTTTCCTGTCTTTTTAATAACCTTTTGCTTTCCTCAAAAATGATGTCTTTGATGTCATGCAACAAATTTGTCTGGTCTTTCGATCATTAGTGTCTGACACATCAAACCTGTTCTTGAGGTGTTCTCTGAACTCAGGTGAGATATACTAAAAGTCATACCTTGGCTCTCATACATATGTTCTAATTTTCTTCAGTTTCAGTTTGAACCTGCAGGAGTTGATGGTCTGATCAACAGTCAGTACCTTGTTATGTTATGTTAAGCTATGTTGATATTGAGTCTTTCCATTGTCTCTTTCCACAATTATAGTCAAATTGGTTCCTGTATGTTTCACCTGATGAATTCAATGTATATAGTTGCTGTTTATGTTGGTGAAAATAGTATTTGCAATGAAAAAGTTGTTGTTCTGACCAAATTCTAGCATATGATCTCTGTCATCAAGGCCGTATTTTCCAACTATTGAGCCTCTTGTTTCCAACTCTTTTTTTTTTTTTTTTTTTTTTTTTTGCGGTACTGGGGGTTGAACCTAGGGCCTCACCCTTGCATGCTCTGCAAGTGCTAGACCACTGAGCTGCGCCCCCAGCCCATTTTTTTACTTTTTGAGACAGGGTCTCACTAAGTTACGCAGACTGCCTCTGGTCTCGAACTTGTGATCCTCCTGCCTCCACCTCCTGAGCCTCTGGGATTACAAGGATGCACCACCATGCCCGGCTTGTTTCCGACTTTTACATTCCAGTCACCAATAATTATCAGGATATCCTGATTGCAGATTGCCTATTTCAGATTGCCTATTTCAGATTGCAGAAGCTTGTAGAAATCTTCTCTATCTTCATTTGTGGCCTTATTGATAGGTACATAAATTTGAACAATAGTCATATTGACTAGCCTTCCTTTTAGGCCTATGGATATTATTCTATCACTGACAGCATTGTACTTCAGGACATATCTTGAAATGTCTTTTTTGATGATGAATGCAACCCCATTTCTCTTTAGTTTGTCATTCTTAGCATAGTAGACTATATGATTATCTGATTGAAAATGGCCCATGCCAGTCCATTTTAGCTCATTGATGCGTAGAATGTCAATGTTTATGCACTCCATTTCCCTTTTGATGATTTCTAATTTTCCTAGATTTATACTATACACATTCCATGTTCCATTTATTAAGGAATGTTTATGTTCCTCCTCATTTCGAGACATGCCACATCAGCAAAATGAGCTTCCTGTCACTAAGGTAGACTCTACTTTGAGGGGCCAACTCTCCCCCAGTTGTCTTTTGAGTGCCTTCCTACCTGGGGGGCTCATTTTCTGGCACTACATCTGACAGTGTTTCTCTACTCTTCATGGAGTTTTCAGTGGCTAATTGTTTTGCAAGTGGACATTTGGGTCCTACTCCTAGTCTGTCTTTGTCTTGAAGCTCAGCTGAAACCTGTCCACCATGGATGATCCTACCAGTATTTTTAATGCTGGTAGTATAGCTTTAAGCATCACAGCAATACACATGCCCCCACAGTACACCAAACTGCAGATATGTGGGTGGAGCAAGGCCTAGTCATGTCAAAAAGTAGCACAAACTCACTATTAAAATCTCAGAAGCCATGGGACCAATCTCAGGTGGGCTAAGGCATTGGATATATTATCAAGACAAGGTTTTATATAGAAAAGAAATATACCAATCATAAGGTGGAGAGGGAGATTCAGGATCCAGACAGACATGCACAGATGCTACCTTGTGTATACAAATAATATTTGTGTGACCAGTAGATCCCCCTGTCTACTCAGGGCCAGATGGCAGAGGCTATCAGAAGCCCTCACACCATGTGGAGTAGGGCTGCAGAGGGAGCAAAAGGAAGTGTTGGATCTGTTCCTACAGGTGCCTCCTGGGTCCTCTCTTAGACCAAGTGTATAGTGAAGGAACCATGAATTGATGTCAACCTCCCAGCTAGTCTCTTGCCTCCAGATGACCCTCCCATATGGATATACAGTTTATTACCTACACAGATTTCTTTCTACAATGCCACGTTCCATCTATTACTTCCCAGCTCAAGTACCTTTAATGCCTCCAGCAGAGCTGAAAACTTGAAGCCTCTGAGCTGAATCCAGCTCACAGATGGTTTTTGTTCAACTCACCCTGTGGTTTTCAAAAACGTGATCAAGACACATTTTTAAATAGAGCTATCATGTGTACACATAGATATACAGATATACAGACTCACATACAGAGAGAAAGAGAGAGAGAGAAAGAGAGAAAGAGAGAGAGAGAGAGAGAGAGAGATTTATAGCTTCCCTTAAAAACTCAGAAAGTCTAGTAACTTTGGGCTCATATCCTCACCTGGCAATAATCAGCTGACCCTGAACAGTAGCTGCCCTGACCCTCATATCTCTAAGGCCACTACATCCCCATTACTATCTCTGCATCTTCCTTGTTTTTTTGCCTGATATGAGTCCTCTCAGCCCCCTGTAGCTGTTATAATTTATTGACCCTTGAGCTACAAAATGAATTCTAAACTCTCACTGCAGGATGCCCTTAGTTTGTTGTTGTTGTTGTTAGGTGCCATCGAGTCGGTATCTGATTCATAGTGACCCTCATAGGGTTTTCAATGGCTGACCATTTCGGGATTGCCTTGGGAGTAGATTGCCAGGCCCTTCTCCCATTTTTGCAGTGCTGGGAATTGAACTCAGGACCTCAGAGACTGCAGTGCAGCACTCTACCAACTGAGGTAAATCCCAGCCCTGCCCTTAGTTTAGCCACACATAAAACTACTTCCCAACATCTGACCTCTCCTTTCAAAACTTCTCTACCTGATAGTCCTTTAAAATATCTCCCTTTCCACTTTCCTGCTGTAAATCAACATTACTGACTGATCACCATGTGCTAGAGACAAAGAGTGGGCAAGATCTACATGATTCCTGCTCCTGGGAAGCTGGTATGCCACTGGAGAGACTGACATTTAAGCCAGAAGTTCCCACAGAGAGTGACATGTGCTGTGAGGCTAGAGGAAAGGAGCAAATAGGAGCTCTTGACAAGGACACTGATCCATCTAGAGGCTTCCTGGAGGAAGTCAAATCTAACACAATATAGGAATGAGGAGTGAGAAGAGAGCTCCAGGCAAGGCCCGTAGCCAACAGCAAAGCCTAGTGGTAAGCAAGAAGGGAAAGGAGCTGGGTCTGGGAACAGTGGGCAGTGAGACTGGCACAGAGGACCAAAGAGTACCTGAATAGGACTTGGAACAAGAAGGAACTTCCCACAAAGTTCATCCCAAGGGCATGGGGAAGTCTTTGGAGAGTTTTCAGGAGGCGAACAGCATGCTCAGCTTCACTGGAAAGAGCAATACAGACTGCTTTTGTAGAATAGACTGGGAGGGACACAAGGAAGATGGGCAACATGGCAAAAAGACCATGGTCTTCTGGGAGGCCAAACACAAAAGACCATATGTTACATGATACCATTCATGTGACATATCTATGTACCTGGCATTGATTTATTCATTCAACATCCATTTACTGAAAATGCATCATCAACCAGGCACTACCGTAAGAAAATAGTGGCCACCAACAAAGACACATTCCGGCTCCAGGTACTTTATGTCTAGCCAAGTTTTTAGTCATCAGGTTTGTGATAATCTGCTATAGTAGCCTTGTTGTTATCAAGTGCCATTTTGTCAGTGCCCGACTCATAGCAACCCTACGTACAACAGGTGAAATACTATTGTTAGTGCTTTTCTGCTATTCATAGGGTTTTCAATGGCTGATTGTTTTTTGGGAGTCGGTTGCCAGGTCCTTCTCCTAAGCCTACAGCACCTGGTGTTCCCAGGGAGTCTCCCATCCAGGTACTAACTAGGTCCCACATTGCTTAACTTCCAAGATCTGACATGATCAGACACCACAGTGGTATAGCTACAGGCCTTAAGAAGCTAATATATTTAGTTTCCTCATCCCTAAAATATGAATAGCCTATAGCCACACCACTGTGGTGTCCAATCCCATCAGATCTCAGAAGCTGAGCAAGGTCAGGCCAGGTTAGTACTTGGATGGGAGATCATCTGGGAATATCAGGTGCTGTAGGCTTGGGAGAAGGACCTGGCAACCCACTCCCAAAAAACAGTACACCACTGAAAACCCTATGAATAGCAGAGAAGCACTAACAATAGTGTTTCACCTGTTGTACATAGGGCCACTGTGAATCTGACACCAACTCAATGGCACTAACAACAACAAACAACAAAATATGAATGATAATTGTACACATCTTACTGTTTTTTTTAAACGAGGTGATGTATACAAAGCACTTAAGTGCAGTCTTTCAAAGGTAATAAGTGCTCAATAAGTTAATTATTAATATTAATATTACTAGTAGAAGTAATGTAAGTAGTAGCAGCACTCTTCATAGAAAGTAAGTCTAACCCAGATATGGAGGGAGAAGTCTCAGAGAAGTGCCATCAACTGAAGCATATGAATGGGAAGGGATTAGCCAAACAAAGGAAAATGAAAGAGGGTTAGGGGGCAGACAGAAAGAGATGAGAGGCTAGAGGTCCAAATGGAACAGCATGTACAGATACCAGGAGGTAAGAAAGACCATGAAACGTTTGAGAAATGGAAAGCAGTTTTAGCAATTTCTGGACAGCATATTATAACATTTCTACACTGTACTGATGTCAGGATCATTTCCAAATAGTGTGGGGGTAACAGGGAAGTCAGATTTGGTATTAATGTTATAGTTACTCTCAACTTTTGGTATTCTATCAAACGTTCACAGAAATATCTTGGGTGGGAGGGATGAGGGTTTTCAGGAAACACAACTAACAAACTATTTCCCTTTCTTCTTTATTCTATAAATGTCAAATTCAGTACTATCCTTATTCTCTTTTTTTCTTAAACCTTCTGTTTAGGCACATATTCCTCTAGCACATATCCATCAAGTAAGTATTTTCATTTTACTGGATATGTAGAGATTCCTCCACATGCCAAGTCCCTGCTGACTTCCAAACAATGTGCCTCCCATTAACCCATTTGCACTTAAATCCATTTCCAATCTTTCCTTTCCCTGCTCTGTACATTCCTTAGCCTTAGCCTTTCATGCCCTCTTGTTCCTTGGCAGGTTCAGCCAATGGAAGGTGTCTCTTTAAGCCTGTGTTTCCTAGGGATAATATAATAGTTTTGCAGGGTTACCATATTAAATGAAAAAAAATGTTGTGTATGGGTTAGGCATCTGCAGCTATACCACCCAGGCATCTGATCTCATCCAATCTCAGAAGCTAAGTAGGATTGGCCTGGTTAATCCTTGGATGAGAAACATCCTGGGAATACCAGGTGCTATCAGATTGAGAGAAGGACCTGGAAGCCCACTCCCAAAACAATCAGCATTGAAAATCCTATGAATAGCAGAGAAGCACTGACTATAGTGCTGGTCATGGCACAGAGTTAGGTAGTGTTTCATTCTGTTGTACATAGGGTCACTATGAGTCAGATCTGACTCAAAAGCACCTAACAACAACATGGATGTTAGGGGGTTATGGCAAAAGCTATTGCTCTTTACCCATTATATACTTTCTCTTTCTTTGACACATACCTATTCAGAGTAAAATCTACATGTTCAACACCCTTTGCAGCTATACATGGACATGTTCTTGGATGTGGAAAAAATTTAAAGCTTGCCACTACAAGTCTTGTCTGCCCTCTATTCCCCTTTCTCATCTTCTCTGGCTGGCCTATGATGTGGTGGTGAGCCATCTTGGAACATGTGAGCAAGGACAATACACTACAGATAACCAAGCAGTAAAAGCAAAGGCACCTGGGACTTCGTATGATTTTGCACCACAGAGCTAATAAGTCAGCCAGACTTCAACAGAGAGAAATGCTTGTGCTTTTTTAGCCACTACCACTTTGAGACTATTACATAAGTAAACCTACATCTTATCTAATGTAGCACTCAACAAAATGTCTAGTACACAGCAGGTATTTAATAAAAGATGAGATTGTTTATTTGCATTACAACAAGTTATCTGTAGAATCCAACTTGGCTTTCTTGGAAGTTAAAAAAAAAATCTTCTGAGAGTAACAAAAAGTTGCTGCCTCTGGATGCAACCCAGAATTTTCCTTTGAAGCAGCTTGCCTCTTTGTTCCCAGAGCAGTAACTTCATTGAGCCCTTAAAATTATGCAGTAAGGAAGTTATCTTAGAATTAGCTGGGAACTTTTGAGAGAAACTAATTTCCTATAATTAGGCCAATGGCTACTCTAGCAAATTAATTGGGATATTAAAAGAAAGTGTACTCTTATTTGTAGGACATAGACTAAAAGGCTGGGGATTTATTGGTTACACAAGCTACTTCTAATTTTTCATTATGGCCAGCCCTGGACAGAGTAGATGAGGAAACATCTTAAAGAAGAGTTGGATGAAATGCCTTTAAGAAATTCTGTCTCATGACCCTCTTATTCAAAATCCAAAACTCTTGCACAAGGTTCCTGCCTTCTGTAAATCAGACTCTCAGTCATCTCTTCTCTCCCTGGTATAAATTTTATACTAAAAGACACGCTGCAAAATTTTGCCCTCTTTGCTGAGAGACTTAAAAAATATCCTTGGCCAATTCCATTTGTTGTCTGATGTCCTTCTGGGATCTCCCTTTCCTTTTCTCAGTAATCCATATTTACCTGCTCTCCAACTTGCTCATCTTATCTTACATCCTAAAGTCTTTCCTGATTGACAGGAAACTTACCTGTCCCCAGTTGTTGTTGTTAGGTGCTGTCAAGTCGTGTCTGACTCATAGCGACCCTCATAGGGTTTTCAATAGCTGACTGTTTCGGTATTGCTTGGGAGTGGATTTCACGTCCTTCTTCCATTTTTGCATTGCTGGGAATCGAACTCAGGACCTCAGAGATTGCGGAGCGGTGCTCTACCAACTGAGCTAAATCCCAGCCCACCTGTCCCCAGTAGCTATCCATAATGGTCATTATGTTGGTAGGTGCCATTGAGTTGGGTCCAACTCATAGCAACTCTCATGGGGTTTTCATTGGCTGATTATTTTTAGATTGCTTTGGGAGCAGATTCCCACATTCTCCTGTTTTTGGCATGCTGGGGATTGAGCCCAGGTCCTGAGACAGTGCAGAGCTGTGCTCTACCAAATGAGCTAAACCCCAGCCCAAATGGCCATTATAGCTCACAATTATGATCTTGTTATCAACAGTCACTACTTTATATTATCCCAGCACAGATACTAAACATTTGACTAGGGATTGAGGCACTAAAGTGGAAATCTAACAACCTTGTTTAATTTTTTATTCTTAAAGAAACTGATCCATATTGGGGATCTTCCTTAGGGAACTTCTTCTGTTGAACAGCTTCATAACCCAGCAAAAAGCAACCAGTCACTGGATTCGATTTCATCTTGATTTTCAATTTTTACTGCCAGAAGCAGCAACATTAGAATAGGAGGAGTTTCATGTATACAAAAATATCCCATTTGTAGGACAGGTTGGGAAGATCTGTTTTAATCTTTCTCCTTTCTTACCTTTTGCTCCCTTCTGTTGCTCCTCCCTTTCACTGTGGTCACTACCATTATCACCAGGATCTTCATCATTTTCAGAGAATTGAGTTCAGCTCGTGAACCCCAAGCCCTGGGCCTTTGCACTCTACTGCTGTTGTAGGCCCTGCAGGATCTCATGGTGGCTATTTGTGGAATTGACATGGAGGAATGAGGGGAGTTGCTACCACCAGGAATGATCCCTGAGGGTCTTAAACTCATTCTGTACATTGACTCCTTCACTTTGGCCACAGGAGAGTCTTTCTCACCTCAGGCATGGGGCTACCTTTTTGCAGTCCTTTTACCTCCAGCATTTTTTCTGCTAGTGATTCTGTCTGTTAAAAAAATAAATAAAAATAAATAATTCTTTAATTAAAAAAAAATCAGAGCTTGGTGCGGTGGTGCACGCCTGTAATCCCAGTGGCTCGGGAGGCAGAAGCAGAAGGATCACAAGTTCGAGGCCAGACGCAAGTCTGCATAATTTAGCAAGACCCTGTTCTCAAAAAAGTAAAAAAAAAATGGGCTGGGGGCACAGCTCAGTGGTCCAGCACTTGCATAGCATGCAGGCGTGAGGCCCTGGGTTCAACCCCCAGTACCGCAAAAAAAAAAAAAAAAAAATCGGGAAAGTCTGAGGAAAAGAGGCTGCACAGAGGCCAAGCCTGCCAAGATGAATCTTGTGGAGGATCAGTGTGGGTAAGAGGCATTGTTGTTGTTGTTAGGTGCCGTTGAGTCCGTATCTGACTCATAGAGACCCTCTGTACAACTGGGGAAACACTATTGTCGGTGCTTCTCTGCTGTGCATAGGGTTTTCAATGGCAGATTGATTTTTGGGCAGGGGTTGCCAGTAAAAGGCATAGGAAATATAAAAATCACATAACCTCCCTGTTATCTCTCACATGAGGCTTCTGAGGTCATCCTGGGCATTGACATTCCACTTGGGATGAACAGGGAAAGGGAGTCAGTATAGCCTTTCCTTGGGTGAAAAACAAAATTCACTGTTCTGCTCCCACTCCCAGAGTCTTCTTAATGTCTTCTCCCCACAGTGTTTTGATTGCTGCTTTCTTAAAGCATAGAATCATTGCCACTATCACCTACTCCTCCCTGACCAGGAGAGTCTATGGCAAAGCAAGAAGCAGCAAAGCTCAGCAACCTTCAAGAGGCTGACAGCTCCACAGAGCTCTGGGGCATTGCTCCAAACACTAATGCTAACAAGGGCACCTTCCATTCCATCTTATTTGTATTTGGAAAATGTGGCTGCCTCCATCCACCACCCCCCACAAAAGAAAACACTTATAAAAGAAGAAGCTGGCCCCATGGAAGACAGTGGAGGTGAGATTCAACTTGCACAGGCCTTAACGGAAGAATCACAATCAGCAGGAAGCAGACCAGAAATAAAAGTGGATTCCCACCTCCCGCTCACCCGAGTTAAACTTGAAAGGAGCTGGAAGTGGCCACAGCTGGGCTGGCACAGCTCTGCCCTGGCAGTGCCCTTGGCCCTGGCACTCACAGAATTTGCTCTGAGTCTTGCCTCGGGGTTTGGCTGGTTAGGAGAAGCCCTTGTACCACCATAAAACAACAGACTCAAGTATGTTTTTAGTTACCATAATTGGTGCTTTGAACCTGACTCCTGTGTTTGGAAACAAAGATAAAATTAGAGTGTTGGATTGGATCGTAGAGATTACTAAACTAAACAACCCTAAGTTCCAACATATGAGGTGGGGAGGGGAGATAAATTATTTTCCTGAGGTTCCACAGCAAAGAAAAAGAGAGGCAACATAGGCACTGGATTCTCCTCTGACTCCTATTGATGCTTTCTGCACCTTCTACAAGGCTGCTTACCACTGCAGTACTTCTGTCCATCATGATTCAGTACTGACAGATTGATCAAAACAAGGCACAATATTGTGCAGCTCCCCCTTTCGGTCCCATCAGGAGGAAGAATCTCTTTCTATATTTCCTGAATCTGAGCTTGACCATGTCACTTGCTTTTGCCAATAGGACATTAGCAAATTATTCAAGAGGCTGGAAGCTTGCTTGTGCGTAGGCACTTTCCCTCTTTCATTGTACTTAGAACCCCCAGATTATCTTGTAAACATTGTCTGGCCAATCTGCTGCAGAGGCCATGTGAAGAAGCTGCTGCATCCCAGCCATGATGTCATCTTAGGCTATTGAGCCCCAGGCTCTGACATGCAGATGTATGAGTGAGCCCAGGCAAGACCACAAGAACCACACAGCTGATTGCAATGTTATTAACTAAACTGTTATTGTTTTAAGCCCACCACCCCAATCCCAGTCCCATAATCTGTTTCCCTAAGAGTACTAGCTGATACACTGCATATGGCAAGAAAAGATCAACTTTCCACCTGAAAAGGTACAAATCATGCTTTGGAATGCACAACATAGAGTTCATTCTATTATCAACCACTTACAATGAGTCAATGTCCTAGGATGAAATTCTTTTACTATAAGCCACTTATAGTGTGTACTGTCTCAGGTCATCTTGGTTTATTATTTAGGGTAAGCTAAATGTTGTAACAAATGCCCTAAACATGAGGGCTCATCCCTAATGGAGTTAATTTTTATTTACATAACAATACAGTGTAATCCTAGATCTAGGGGAGAGACCCAATCTGATGGCAACTCAGTCATCTCTTAGCATGATATATCCAAGGTCATTTTGGACATTGACATTCCACTTGTGGAGAATAGGAAAGCAAATATGGAAGGTATATGGCCAAGGGCTGGGATTTAGCTCAGTTGGTGGAGCACTGCACTGCAGTCTCTGAGGTCCCAAGTTCAATTCTCAGCACTGCAAAAATGGGAGAAGGGCCTGGCAATCCACTCCCAAGGCAATCCCAAAACAGTCAGCCATTGAAAACCCTATGAGGGTCGCTATGAGTTGGATACCGACTCAATGGCACCTAACAACAATAACAACATGGCCAAGATAAAGTGGCCTACATCCCATTCACTCAAATTTCATTGGCTAGAATTCAGCTATATGGGCATGTCTAACTCCAGAAAAGTAAGAAAATGAAGGACAGACAGTCCTTGGGATATAGTAGCAGGCTCCTCCATGCTTGTATGGCATGTGGTGTTTAGAAATTCTGACTTTATAATTAGGGCCCCAAGATAGAAACAGGGACTCAGGGTTGGTATAAATTATAAGGAAGTCAGACAGAACCCTAGTAGGATCATCATGGATAAAGGAATACCAGTCTTTTCCTAGGTGGAGGGGAGCAGAAAAGAGTAAAGGGATTCCGCAAATAATCCTGCGAATAAAAAGCTATGCTAGGAAATCTGCTCTGGAATAGGGAAGGTAAAGGAGATCAAGAAGGCAACACCCACTCCAAATGCAAGGGAGCTCAAGAGGCAGGTTGGGGAGCAGCCTCCAGAAATTGCTGACCATTTTGCAGAAAAGGCTGGATAAGGTTGGCTGTCATCAAGGCTTCCATTCTAGCTAAGATCTTGGCCCTTATCAGAGGCAGGAGAGTCTTCTGAGGGCTGAGTAGGTAAGATCCAGACTTCATTTGTCTTCCCTCATTTACCAAATTCAAGGATGAAAAAGAGAAAATCAGCCCTTAAATGCATCATATCCAGGATCTCACCCAGTAGAGGGAACATTTCTTATCCCTTAACTGGTATCATGGGGTCAAAATAGACACTGGGGCAGGTGCTGGACATGGGACACTGAAACATTTACCTAACCACAGATATATTCAGAATGGGGTCATGAGTGACCCCAAAGCATACCTGTTAATATTGAGGACCACTACCCACAAAAATAATCAGTTGAGGTGTGTTATCTAAGAAAAAGAAAAGTCCTTATAATTTCAAGAGTTTCAATAAAGATAATTATATAATATTCTACTTATTTGATAAATAGATTAAAAGCAAAAATACAAATCATTTATGTCATAGTTTGAATATAAAATTTCCCCAAAAGGTTATGTGCCTTTATGTTCAGTCCCTAGGTAGTTGCACTGTTTGTAGAGGTTATGGAACTTTGGGAGGTTGGATTCTTACTTTGCAGGAGTAGTTCCCTGGGTGTGGGCCTTTCAAGGTTTCTACCTGGACTGTAGTTCCAGAAGCTCTCTGCCTCTTGCCCTATGATGCCATGAGGTTGTCTGCCACAGGGCCAGATGCCACTACCATGATGGACTGATCCTCTAACTGTGATCTCCCAATAAACCTTTTCCTCCATAAGTTTCCTTCAATTTGTTTTTCTACTATAGCAATGAAAGCTAATACAATTTATAATAATTAGTAAAATATCTATTGTTGTTTGATCTTAATCCTGAACAAGATAAAGAGACAAGTCAGATGTTTAAACACAGAAAACAAAAAGACAAAAACAGGGACAAAGGAAAAGAAGGAGGAAAACAGTATAAGAGACTTAGAAATAAATTCAGAAGGACACACACACGCACACACACAAACACACTCATAAGTAAATATCAACATTTGAGAATGGAGTAATATATTCAGTTTGTAAGCTTATAAGATATTGTCACCAAAGACATTTAAGTATCTGTTGTATTTTCTTATCCATAGGCATAGATGAAATTGTTTCTTCCCATCAGCCACATAAGATGTATGGAATTAACTAATGAAGAGGGTAATTCTACACTGAAAGTTCTATGTACTTTTTCTAGGTAGCAATGCTAATTACCCCAGAGAATATTAATATAAAAAGCATTAAATATTCTGGAAATGAAATAGAAAAGAAAGATAAGCATAATTCAAAACAAAAATAAAGGAATCATGAATTTAGAAAATAACCAAATTTTCTTTTCTCTAGAATTCTCTGTCAACTCATTCAAAAGCATACCTTTTCCTTCCTATTATAAGTTGTTTTGGATGGGTTTTGTTCTGTTTTTTCTTCTATCATAAGCATTTCTTGAGTAACTTCCACATGATATATGTGTCAGGCACCAAAAATACAGATTCCTTCCTACAAGGAATTTGCATTCCATTGGGAGAGACAGACTAGAAGCAAAATTACAATATGATTAGTCCCAACAGAAGTACACACAAAACATTATATAGTCAATACCTCAGAGAAAATAGAACCAATGTATTAGATGAGGGCCACCACGTCCAGTTGTTCTCATAACACTTCCATCTGCCCTAAGTATAATGTGACTCAGAAATCATGTGTTTTCCACCATATTTGTTTTATTTAACTACTGCTGTATATCAAATCATCCCCAAACTTAGTGACATAAACCATTATCACTGGTTTGCTCATAATTTTGTGGTCTGAGCTGGCCTCAGATGTGTAGCTTGTCACAGCACCATGAATTCTAAGGCCAACCAGTGAACAGACAGGGTCTGGAGAATCCAAAATGGCTCCACTTACACAGCTGGCATGGTTGGAACAGCTGACACCCTCTCGTTACCTATAGTCATTTGTTCTCCACAATTTCTCTTTCCACATGACCCCTTATCCTCAAGGAGGCTAGCATGGGCTTCTCTAAATGGAATGATAGCAAGAGAAGGAAAGCAAACAGTGCCCAGAACTTATAAAATGATAAGGAAGTCATTAGGCCAGCCCAGGTTTTTGTTTTGTTTTGGTTTGGTTTGGTTTTTTGAGGTATGATTTAGCCATTTTCTAACAATCTACCACAATGCTTTTGTGACCAAAAGTTGTCACGACATCATAAGGAACAAACAAACAAAAAATTTTAATCCCAACATTTAAACAGACAAATATCCATCTTTTTTGATTTCTCACCCTTGAGTAAGACAAGGTCTGTGATAATGCAATATTTTGAAAATGCTCAATAACTCTACTGAAGGACTTTTTTGCATAAGGCTATCATTGGTGGAAGTTTAAGATAGAAAATGATTGATTATGATTTTGAATATTCCAATTCTATAACTATATCAGTTACCACTTATGAAGTCCCAAAGCCTCTCTGCCACCCCATTTCCTGACAAGTTATTTGGGGGACAATGAAGGTAAGGTAATAAGCACTTATATCTCCTCAAACATCAGTTATTTCTATATGTTGGGAACTTTTGTATTCTTCTAGTTATTTTGAGCCTGCAGGCATAGCACTGTGGTGTCCCATCCAGTCAGATCTCTGGTTAGTACTTAGATGCGAGACCACCTGGGAACACCAGATACTGTAGGATTGGGAGAAGGATCGGCAATCCACTCCCAGAAACTCAATCCACTATTGAAAACCCTATGAATAATGAAAAGCATTGACAATAGTGTTTCATCTATTGTATGTAGGGTTGCTATGAGTCGGACACTGACTTGACAGCACCTAACAACAACAAGTTATTTTGAAATATATAAGATTGTTTAACCAATAGCTACCCTATTGCTATAGACAACGAGAATGAGTTCCTCTTATCTAACTGGTTTATTGCCCCTTATCTAATTTCTTTCCATCCTTCCTTCCCACTACCCTTCATAGTCTCTAGTAGCCACTACTTCATTCCATGCTTTTATAAGACCAACTTTTCAGTTTCCACAAATGAAAATACACATTTGTCTTTCTGTGTCAGGCTTACTTTACTTAACATAATGACTTCTAGTTCCATCTATGTTGCTGCAAATGATAGGATTCCATTCTTTTTTAAGCTAAATAATATTCCATTGTGTACACATACCATATTTACCTTTTTCATCCATCCATTGTTGAAAAGGGCTGGGATTTAGCTCAGTTGGTAGAGCGCTGCGCTGCAGTCTCTGAGGTCCCGAGTTCAATTCCCAGCACCGCAAAAATGGGAGAAGGACCTGGCAATCCACTCCCAAGGCAATCCCGAACAGTCAGCCATTGAAAACCCTATGAGGGTCTCTATAAGTCGGATACCGATTCGACGGCACCTAACAACAACAATAACATTGTTGAACACCTTGGTTGATTCCATACCTTGTCTATTGTGAATGGTGCTGCAAGAAACATGGGAGTGCAGCTATCTCTTTAAAATACATACTGATTTCATTCCCTTTGGATATATAGTAATGAGATTGTTGAATCATATGGTATTTCTATATTTAGTGTTTTAAGGAATCTCCATATTGTTTTTTTTTTCCATAATGACTGTACTAATTTGAATTCCCACCAATAGTGTATAAGAGTTCCCCTTTCTCCACATCCCTGTCAGCATTTATTTCTTGGCTTTTTGATAAAAGCCATTCTAGGTGGGGTGAAATCTCTCATGGTGGTTTTGATTTGTATTTCCCTGATGATTAGTGATACTGAACATTTTTGCACATACTCATTGGCCATTTGTACGTCTTCTCTTACAAAATGTTTATTCAGATCTTTAGCTGATTGTTAATGGGATTATTTGGATGTTTTGGTCCTCAGTTTTTTTAGTTCCTTATATATTCTGGATATCAGTCCCTTGTTAGATGAATAATTTGAAAATATTTTCTATTGTTCTGAAGGTTGTCTCTTAATTCTGCTGATTGTTTCCTTTGATTGCAGAAGGTTTTTAATTAGACATAATACCATTTGTCTATTTTTACTTTTGTTGCCTGTGCTTTTGGGGTCTTATTCCAAAAACCTTCACTTATATTAATGCCTTGAAGTGTTTTCCCTATGTTTTGTAGAAACTTCATAGTTTCAAGTCTTACATCTAGGTCTTTGATCTATTTTGAGTTGATTTTTATGTAGGATGTGACAAGGGTAATCTAGTTTCATTCTTCTGCATGTGAATGTTCAGTTTGGCCAGCTTCTTTTATTGAAGAGACTGTTCTTTCTCCAATGTATGGTCTTTGGCACCTGTCAAAAATTATTTGGCTGTTTGCTTCAGCAGCACATACGCTAAAATTAGAATGATAAGAGAGAAGATTTACATGACTCTTGCACAAGGATGAAACTCAAATTCATGAAGTATTCCACATTTTTCAGCACAGTAGAATATACTTAAAGGAATCCTACACAGAAAGAGAAAGATGAACACAACCACAGGAATATGGGAAAGAATAAATTTCATTAGAAGAGTAGATAAGCAAATGAGGATTAGGAAATAAACATTAGACAAACAACAAAATGACAAGACTTAGTACATCCCTTTCAATAATGCTTCTGAATGCAAACAGTCTCAAATCTCCAATTAAAAAACACAAACTGGTTGGCTGTGTTAAACAAGACCCAATTGTTTCCTGCCTACAAGAAACACACCTCACTGCAAAAGATAAATACAGACTATCAGTGAAAGGATGGAAAAAGATATTGCAAGCAAATGGAGCCCCAAAACAAACATGAGTAGTGATACTCATATCTGACCAAGCAGAATTACAGATGTATACCACCATGCCTGGGTGAAACTTGTCAAAACAAGTACAAATGTCCAATAAATACATGGGAAAAAATTAAACATCTTTAGTTATAAAGGAAATGCAAATTAAAACTATACTGAGATTTTTATCTCATCTCAGTCAGAATGGCTCTCATTAAGAAAACAAACAACTAAGCCAGGCATGGTGATACACACCTGTAATGCCAGCAGTTGAGAAGCTGAGGTAGGAGGATCTCGAGTTTGAGGCCAGTCTGGGCTACACAGCAAGACACTGTCTCAAAAAAAGAACCAAAAACTACTAATTTTTTTTAAATGCTGGTGAGGATGCAGGAGATAAAGAACGCTTATACACTATTGGTTGGAATATACACCATTCAAAAAACTAAAACTACTACAAGATCCAGCTATACCACTCCTGGGTATATTCCCAAAGGAATTAAAGTCCACATACAATAGAAATACACACAAAGCCATGTTTATCATGGCATTATTCACAGCAGCCAAATCATTTAACCAGGTACCCATTAACAGATGAAAAGATAAAGAAAATGTAGTACATATCCACAGTGAAGGCCATAAAGAATGAAATTATGTCATTTTCAGGAAAATGGGTGGAAGTGGAGATCATATTAAGTGCAAAAGCCAGACTCAGAAAGAAAAACATCACATATGTTCTAGGGAGGGAAAAAGTCATAAAAGTTGAAGGGGGACTATTATGGAAAAGGAAGGAGATAGAATAAAGGGAAAAAGAGATAAGTGAGCATAATGGGAGGTAAATGTGATAAAAGTACATTACATGCATGTACAAAAACATCACAATGAAATTTCATACAATTAATATATACATTGTTGTTTAGGTGCTGTCAAGTCGGGCCCAACTCATAGTAACCCTATGTACAACAGAACAAAAACGCTCTGACACTGTGCCATGCTGAGCACGATTGTCAATGCTTGTCTTCTATTCATAGGATTCTCAATGGCTGATTGTTTCAAACTTGTTTCAAGAGTGGGTTCCCAGATCCTTCCATTTTTGCGGTGCTAGGGATCAAACTCAGGGCCTCAGAGAGCAAAAAGCAGCACTCTACCAACTGAATGAAACCCCACCCCAATATACACTAATTTTAAAAAGTTAGCTTGCTGTACGACATAGATTCATTTCCAGGTTCTCTATTCTATTCTGTTGGCCTATGTGTAGGTTTTTGTGCCAATACCATGGCATTTTGGTGATTATAGTTCTGTAGTATCTTTTTAAGTTAAGTATTATGATTCTTCCAAGTTTTTTTTGGGGGGTGGGGGTTATTTTATTATTTTGTTTTTGTGTGAATGCAAGTTTCTCCCTCTCTCTCAGGATTGCTTTAGCTATTCTAGATCTTTTGTTCTACCTGAATTTTAGGATTTTTTTCTATTTCTGTGAAGAGTTTCATTGGTATTTTGATGAAAATTTCATTGAATCTATAGATTTAGTCTGATCATTTTAATAATGTTAACTTGTGATCCATGAATATAGGATACCTTTCATTTTTGTGTGTCTTCTACAATTTTTCTTTAGTATTTTATAATTTTTATAGTAGAGCTCTTTCACTTCCTTGGTTAAATTCATTCCCTAATATCTTTTTTTTGGTAGCTACTATGAATGGAACTGTTCTCTTGATCTCTTCTTTAGCAAGTTCATTATTGGTATATAAAAAAGCTACTGTGTCTTAGATGTGGATTTCATATCCTGCAACTCTAGCATTTCTGCGGTATGTGACATGCCTTACCATTCCAGGCAACATCTCATCACAGAAACTCAGCAGCCACTAGCCACTAAAGTGGACCATGTGCTCTACTCTGTGGACTGTTGGAAAGGCTCCCATGGAAGAAATGAGAATTCTGTCATTTGTTGGAAAATTATTGCAAAATTCAGTGGACTTCATTTCACAAAAATGAAGAAATAAGCCGGGTGCAGTAGCGCATGCCTGTAATCCCAGCGGCTTGGGAGGCGGAGGCAGGAGGATTGCAAGTTTGAGACCAGACGCAGTCTGCGTAATTTAGGGAGACCCTGTCTCAAAAAAGTAAAAAAATGGGCTGGGGGCACAGCTCAGCGCTCCAGCATTTGCAAAGCATGCAGGCTCGAGGCCGTGGGTTCAACTCCCAGTACTGAAAAAAAAAAAAGTAAAGTTAGGGAAAAATAGATTAAGATCCTTATTCTGAATTAAAGAAAAAAAGCTTCTTTTTCTGTGAGTTGCTTTTTTTTTTTTTTTTTTTCCTCTCTCTCTTTCTCTAATATGAATGACTCACTTGTCACAAAAGCTGAGGTTAATGCTTTCCTTCTCTGGAGATTTTCAGGAGAAAAGTTAAAGAGGCAATAAAACCAAGTTGGAAAGCATATGAATGAAGTGCCATGTAACCCTGGGGCAGGGTGACAAATTGCACATGCTCCCTGTCAGCCCTTTGATTCTAGGATTTTTTTTTTTTTTTTTTTATTCCAAGGAAAAAGAAAGGACTAAATCTTAAAATTCTATTCCTAGAAAAGAACAGCCTAAATTTTTCTTCTTAATCTTTAACTATTCTGAAAGCAGTAAGGGGTAAAGGGCCATGCTTTCATTCCTTCAACAAGCACTTTTGAGTACCACACTGAGGAGAGAGTGATGAAAAAAGGCCTCTTTGGTTCTGAAGCATCCAGCTAGAATTACTGAAGTTCTGATTCTGTCTTATGTGGTGTGACCTGATTATCTATTGATGAATAACCAACCACTCCAAATGTGGTGGCTTAAAACAAAAATAAGCCAGGCAGAGTGGTGCATGCCAGTAACCTCAACAACAAAGGAGGCGCAGACAGGAGGATCCCGTTTGAAGCCAGAGGCAGCTTGCACAACCTAGCAAGACCTTGTCTCAAAACAAAAAATAAAAAAGGGGCTGGGGGTGCAGCCCAATGGTAAAGTACTTACAGAGAATGCGAAAGGCCCTGTGTTTAAATCCCCACCACCACAAAAAGTAATGATTTATTTTGCTTATGAATATGCATTTGGGGTAGAGCTTGGTGGAGATAACTCAGCTCTACTCCTAGCAGCATCGGTTGGGGCTCATTTGGGACTGGAAGATCACCTTCCAAGATGGCACATTCTCACCTCTGGGTAGTTATTACTGGCCATCAGCTGGGAGCTCCAGAGAGTGATCTCCACAGGGACCTCTCCATGGGACACTTGAACTTCTTCACAACATAGTGGCTAGATTCCAAGAGCATGTATTCCAAAAGATCTGGGAGGGAGTTGCAAGAGCTCTTATGACCTAGTCTCAAAAGCCCTGGAACTTCACTTCCTCTCCTTTGTATTAGGTAATCAACAAAGACTAGCCAGCTAAAAGGAGAAGCAATTAGCTTCTCCACCCCCCCCCCGCCCTCTCTCTCTCTCTCTCTCTCTCTCTCTCTCTCTCTCATGCAAGGAGCAGGCACAAAGAATTCTACCATAGCAAGAGTAAATCTCATAAATTTTGCCAATAATTCCCCCACCCCCTTGTCCCAAAGAGAGCTTCTCTATGTGTGTCTAAAAAAAGAACCTCTGAAGATTCTTTCTGAAAAGTGAAGTATCCAGGAGAGTACTGTGGAATTGGCATGGGTCTGCTAGGTGCTAGGAACTAACAAAAAGTGCAGAATAAATCTTAATTTGAAGTTAAAATTCTCCCTATATATGAGCATACAATATTTCTTTAGTAAGTATGGTAGACTCTTTTGCTGATTATTACAAATCTATTTCCCCTTCTTCTGACAGAGCCCAAATTTTGCTCAAAATAACCTCTACAAGTCATGTGCTTCAAAAGTGGTGCAGTCCCAGCTCCTTGGGATGAATTAGGGTTGGTTTCAATCAATTATGGTCTTATTCCCTTTGCCAGTGAATGGAGACAGATGCAACATACCCCTGGCCAATGAAATGTGGGAGGAAATCTCTCAGAATGCTTCAGAGGAGGATTTCTCACTAACAGAAGACATAGGGGAAAATTATTTTTTATCAGTACTTGGGGGTTGAACTGAGAGCCTCACATACACTTTGTAAGTGCTCTATAGGGCTACACGCCTAGCCCTTTTTTAATTTTGAGTTATGATCTCACTAAATTACAAAGGCTGCCTCTGGCCTCAAATTCATTATCGTCCTGTTTCCATCTCCTTAGTTTCTGGGATTAAAAAGATGTGCCACCACACCCAGCTAAATATTTCCTCCTTTGTCATGTCTAAATGGCAGACTCAAAACTGCCACAACCATCTCACATCCATGAGCAGAATCATCCCAAAAACGGACCTGCCAGTATATTTCTATCACCTTTTGGATATTTCCTCATTGTATTCCATTTTAGACATAAAAGGTATAGACACCTAGAGTATTTATTTCTGACCTTCAAGACAATTGGAATCTCAGTGTATGACAGATTTATTACATGGTATCTTGAATAATCATTTTCTTCCAAATTATCCAAATTAAAGACTTCCATGAAAGCTCATAAGGCAAACTATATGTAGAACCTCAACTACTTGTGGATCCCTCATATGTGAATTTGTGTTCTTACTAAAATTCATTCATAACCCTAAAAATCGACCTTCAGGCTACCTTCATGGTACCTTCTTTGCAAAGATTTGCATGTGAGTGAAAAATTTGAGTTGCCTGACGTGTGTTCCCAGCTGAGGTCAAAGGTGTTACTTTGCCCGTTTATTTCAGTTCTCATATTGTAAACAAGTGTACTTTCCACAGTATATTTAGCACCATATGTTTTGCATTTCTGGAGCTCTTTATTAGTGACTTCACTGTTTAAAATGGCCCCTAAGCTTTAGTGCTGAAGTGCTGTGTAATTTTCCTAAGCCCAAGAAGGCTGTGATGTGCCTTATGGAAAATATATATATGTCATATAAGCCTTGCTCAGGCATGAGTTATAGTGCTATAGGCTGTGAGTTCAATGTTAATGAGTTGACAAAATATATAAAATAATTTGTCTTTAAACAGAAAGACACATAAAGCAAGGTTATGCATTGATCACTGATGAAAATGTCGCAAGCAAAGGCTGGGAAGAATTTAAGTCTATATTTCCCCTAAGAGCAATGGTTTAATATTCACTGATTCAGTGTTCACATAACTTTATAGAATGTAACTACTGTGAATAACGAGAATCAGCTATATATACTTTACTTTCTATTATTCATTTCTTTCTCTCACAAAAAGTATCACGTTCAAGGGAAAAAACCTATAGGAAGAGAATACCATCAGGCTCAGGGAATCACCCCCTTATGATCCAATGACCTGACTGTTAAGAATTCAACCTGCCTAGGGCCCCTAGTGGCCTGGAATTATGACCAGAAGATCCAAGGTAGTTCACCTCCAATCCAACAATCATTAGCAAGTCACAGTATAGTACAATGAATGGCTCACCCTTTGTAGTAAAAACATTAAAAGAAAGCTTTCCCAAAAGCAAAACATTCCCACAGAACATGCATGTGCAAACCAGACTTGGCTGCTATGCCAAGTTTCCTCATCCAAACTGACAGAACACACCTTTGTTAAAGTGTCACTCTGACTTGGATTCTCCTCTACACCCTATCCAACAAGAGGGATGCTCGTCTCAAACTCAGCATTTGAGTCCAGAATCCACTCTCCATGCTCTGGGAGGCCAGAGTGCTTCTGAGTGAGTCCCTCTCCACACACAGCCTGCTTGCATGTTCCCTAGCCCCCAGTGTATCATCTTCTTCCCTGAGTGGTGACATCTTGTGTTGGTTACTGCTGAGGTCAAGAGCACTGAAGCCTAGCTAACATGGCCACTTCCACCATTGCCCGAACTCTGCCAGAGCAGAGACCTCTCAAGGGAACTTCTCCAACTGCTGAAGGTCACAACCAAGGGAATTATGACTCTGTCCACTGCAAACAGAAGAGGATTTACACTCTCCTTAGGGCTGGGCTTATAGACTGGCCCACACTTGGCCAGGAGGTAGCTCTGTGTTCCTGGCTGAAGCTTCCTTCCCTAAAAGGCCAAACTTCTCAAATATTTTCTTACCACTGTAATGTCTCCCTCTTCCTTCACAGTTCAAGGTGGCCTCGACCTCCATTACACCATCAAAAACTTACAAGTTTTCAATGACTTGCTAAATCAGGCAAGCATTTTTCAGCCTTGGCATCCAGGCACTCTCAGCAGCATTTCACACTGCTGCTGGTGACCTCTTCTTCTCAAAACTCTCTCTTCTCTTTGCTTCTGCATTTCTCCTCTCTGTGTTTCTCTAGCCCACTCAGTATCAAGCACCTTGGCTTGTTCATCTTCTTCACTTCATTCTTGGATTCCTCGATACATGGAGCTAAGCCCTTTTCCTCCTTGATTCTATACACATTCCAAAAACAACTTTGTCCCCACATGTGGCTTCACTTAGCATGTATTAATATGCCCCAAGTTTATATGAGCAGCCCAGACTTTTTGAGCATTGGACTTGTATATAAATAATAATAATGACTAACATTTATATAATACTGTATGCCAGATACTAATCTAAGTTCTTTACATATACTAAACTCATTTGGGCCTCCCAGGAAACATATAAGGCAGGTACTGTTGCTATCCCCCATTTTACAGGTAAAGAAACTAGGGCTAGACATGGTAGCACACACTTGTAATCCCAGCACCTGGAGGCTGAAGCAGGGGAATTGAGAGTCCAAGGCCAACCTGGGCTACATAGCAAGTACCAACTGTGTGTGTGTGTGTGTGTGTGTGTGTGTGTGTGTGTGTGTGTGTGTGTGATTTAGTTCAGTTGGTAGAGTGCCACTTTGCAGTCTCTGAGGTCCTGAGTTTGATTCCCAGCACTGCAAAAATGGGAAAAGGACATGGCAATCTGCTCCTGAGGCAATCCCTAAACAATTAGCCATTGAAAACCCTATGAGGGTTGCAATGAGTCAGACATGACTCAATAGCACCTAACAACAATAATGTGTGTGCGTGTATATGTGTGTGTGTGTGTGTGTGTAAAATTGCATGGCATTTCCATATAATTTTATCATGTACTTTTATTTATTTCTTCATTATCCCCCCACTCCCTTGTGTGTGTTTGTGTCTATTTAAATCTAGATTTGCAGTGACTTTAAAACTCAGATATGGAGCTAGGCACTGTGGCACACACCTGTAATCCCAGTGACTTAGGAGGATGAGGCAGGAGGATCATGAATTGGAGGTCAGAGGCAGTTTATACAACTATTTTGAGACCCTGTTTCAAAATAAATAAAAATAGAAAGGGGCTGGGCTGCAGCTAAGTGGTATAGCACTTGCCTAGTATGCACAAGGCCCTAGGTTCAAACAACAAGTACTGTAAATTTAAAAACACACATACACATACACAAAAAAAGTCCTCAGATCTGCTGATGTTTCATCCTATTACCCATAGAAATCAGTCCACAATCTTTCCCAAATAGGAAGAGCCTATTTTCCTCTGTAGTCTCTGTTCTGCCCCTCACCTTCAGGCCCTCTTTTGCTTCCTCATACACATACCCCATTTCTCCTCACAAGCTGGTCTCTCAGCTGGATCCTCACCCTTCCCACCCCCATAGTTCTCCCCAAACTTTATTCCACCAACTAACTTTTGTTCACACTTCAGAACATCTTCTGGAATTCAGTTTGCCTTTCCTGTCAATAAATCATTGACTCCATCCTTACCTACTTAATATCTGTCTCCCTTGTTAGCAGGTAAGACCCATGATGGCAGAGGCACTTTCTGTCCTGTTTGCCACCATGTCTCCAGAGCCCATAACCGTGTTCTAAAGTGTACTTTTCAATGAAGGGATGGCAGCATGGAGCCACAGTGTGACTAGTTTAAATGCCAAATGGAGAAGCTGATGCTTATTCAGCAGGCATTCAGGTACCATGGCAAAGCTCTGAACAGGAAGTGGTGACAGTCAAGCACCACATTAGGAAAATTAACTTAACAGTGTTAGGCAGGTAAGCAATTACTCCAGTCACACGTGGTCAGAGCTTGGACTGACAGTCGTGTTGGAAACATGTAAAGGAGTCAAGTCGAGGGATACCATAGAGAAAAAATCTACAGGACATGGTAACTCAACTTATTAGTTGTAAAGTGGTCAGTTTGATTCTGCTAGATAGTAGATGGTGCCTCTTATGATTTAGTGACACAAAAATGAACAGCCAGAATGTGAGACTGATAGGAGGGGAAGGATTGTAGGAAAGGTACATAAACTCTCCCATAGCACCCTGAGAAAATGCAGATCAACAACATAATTACTTTTTCAAAAAATAAATACAATTGTTGGGAGGTGTCTATGGGGGATTGGTTCGAGGGCACCTCCTCCTCCTCTTACACACCAAAACACATTTTATTAGCACCTATTAATTAAACAGAAAGATAAGTCTCATTGTGACATTTTCATTCATATATATAATATACTTGGATCATATTTGCCCCATTAACCTCTCTTATTCTCTCTTCTACTACCCCCTGATTCCCTTTCTTTTCCCAAAGAGTCTCCCTTCTACTTTCATGTCTTTCCCATCCTAGAATCCACATGTAAGAGAAAACAAGCAATATTTGTCTATCTGAGTCTGGCTTATGCTGTTTAACATGATTTCCTGTTCTATCCATTTCCCCCAAATAATTTCATTCTTCTTTATGGCTGAATAATACTCCATTGTATATATATATACACACATTTTCTTTTATATTATTATTTTTAATGTACAATATAATGAGTTTTATTATGGAATTTCCACACAATTATATCATATACTTTACTTTTATTCACTACCTCATTATCTCCCCATGTTATTCCCATCTTTCCCCTCCAAATACATCACTTTATACTTTGCAATCTTATGTACACATATACATGTTTTTCTTTTTAAATAAATCTAGCTCTCACATAGGAGAGAGAACACATGGTATTTGTCTTTCTGAGTCTGGCTTATTTCACTTAAAATAATGATCTCCAGTTCCATCCATTTTCCTGCAAATGACATAATTTGATTCTTCTTTATGGCTGAATAAGATTCCATTGTGTATATACACCACCTTTTTTATCCATTCATCTATTTATGGGTATCTGGGCAGATTCCACATCTTGACTATTGTGATATGCTGTGATAAACATGAAACTGCAGGTATCTCTATGGTATGATGATTTAGATTCTTTTGGGTATCTACCTAGTAGTAGTATAGCTAGATCATATGTATACTACACTTTATCCATTCATCCATTAATGGCACCTAGTCTGATTCTAGAACTTGGCTATTATTAAAAGTACCCCAATAAACGTGGGGCATCAGATCTACAGCCATACCACCCTGGTGTCTGATCCTGTCTGATCTTGGAAGCTAAGAAGTGTTGGGCCTGATTATTCCTTGGATGGGAGACTGTCTGGGAACACTGGGTACTGTAGGCTTGGAAGAAGGACCTCGCAGCCTGCTCCTGAAACAATCAGCCATTGAAAACTGTATGAATAGCACAGAAGCACTGACAATAGTGCCAGGCATGGCAAAGTGTTGGATAGTCTTTCATCTGTTGTACACAGGGTTGCTATGAGTCGGTCAGGACTCAATGGCTCCTAATAACAACAAACATGGGCATGCCATTCTCTTTTATATGTTGACTTTGATTCCTTTGAGAACATACTCAGGAGCAAAAATAGCTAGATCATATGGTAGTTTAATTTGGTTTTGGGGGGAACCTCCCTATTGATTTCCACAGCGGCTACACTAATTTATATTCCCATCAACCATCTATAAGCGCTTTTTCCTGCATCCTTACCAGCATTTGGTTGGTTGGTTGGTTGGTTTGGATTTTTGTTTTGTTTTGTTTTCTTGATGATAACCATTCTGACTGGGGGAGAGGTGGGATATCAGTGTAGTTCTGATTTGCATTTCCCTGTTGACTAAAGATGTTGAACACTTTTTAAAAATGTTTTTTATTGGCCATTTGTATTTCTTTTGAAAAGTATCTTGTCAGTTCATTTCCATTTGTTGCTTAGATTATTTGTTCTTTTGGTGTTTAATTTTTTGAGTTCTATTTATATATTCTGGATATCAATCCTCTGTTGGATGAATAGCTGGCAAAGATTTTCTCCCATTCTTCACTGTGGTAGCTGTTTCCTTTGCTGTGCAGAAGCTTTTTAATTTGATGCAATCCTGTATGTCAATTCTTATTTTTATTTCCTTAGCTACTAGAGTCCTATTTAGAAAGTCATTGACTATGCCTATATCTTAAAGGACACCAAAATTTGGGCATGCTCAAGTCCCTTATATAAAATGGTGTTGTATTTGTATATAACCTATACACATCCTTGCATATACTTTAAATCATTTCTAGATTACTTCCAATGCCTAATACAACATAATGCTATATAATTATTCATTATATAGCATTTACAGAATAATGGCAAGAAAAAGTGTTTGCGCATGGTCAGTACAGTGATTTTCCAAATATTTTTCACCTAGTGTTGGTCAAATATGCAGGTATGAAACCTACAAATACAGAGAGCCAATTATATGCAGATTAATTAAGACAAGGGAAGTAAACAATTGCATTTCAACAAAGGACACTCACTCCTCCCCATCTAGTATTAAAAAAAAACTCATCTGTTGCTACTCAAAAGTAGGTCAACATGGTAGTAATAAAAGCCTTTCTGGGGACTATTAGGGAAAAGGAAGGGGATGTGGGAGGGAGAATAAATGAGGGAGAGTATGATCAAAGTACATTACATGCATGTATGAAAATGTCATAATAACCCCATTATATTGTACAATTAATATACACTAATAAAAATGTTTTTAAAAGGCCTTTCTTCTTTGGCTATGCTCTGTTCTCATCAACAAATCACCACTCTTTACATCTGAAATTGAAGTTTCATCAACTTCCTTATCATATTTTAAAACGCCCACCTCATCTCGTGAAACAAAACTTTATAGAGCTGGAGAAAAGAACTGAGTGTTCTCTGATAGCAGAGACAGTCATTATCAAATAATTTGGTTGCGGTTACAAGTACATAATAATGATTAAAGTCACTAATCTGAGCACTGCACCTTAAAGGTCGTTATTTACTTTTAACATTAAAGACCTTTCCATCATTCACACATAATAAAGGAATGGAAAGTGTGAATTGCCTCATAAATGAGATACCTCTGCACCTTTTAGGCTGTGAGAGTTTCTCCCCCCACTAAATATATTTGGAAAATTAACTTTCAGGAGTAGTTCAGCTGTGAGACATACACAAGTACATAAAATGTCATACTGCATTTCTCAATCCTGGCCTTTTGTATTATTCTCCTAGATCATGAGAATAAAGTGATTCTCAACACCCCACTCCGTGAAAATATTTTGGGTGCATCATGTAATTTCCTAGCCAACAAAAGCTTGCCTTAATCAAAATGCATTGGAAATGTCTTTAAAAATGTAAGATCCCATGCAAATCTGCAAGCAAACTCAGTCCCTCATCATTTCCCAGTGAGGCTGTAAATGGATTGAAAAGACAAATCAGAACTGTAGGCTAACATGTGCCCCCATTAACCAGCTGTAGAGCATTTACTTATCCCAGCCTCCATGTGGTGACCAGCTTTCCATGTTTGTGTTACTGTTCCTCTTATCTTACAAATCATGAATTATCTGGACCAACTTTTAATAAGGTCAGCGGTTATATCAACAAAAGAATGGTATCTGGTCTTCAAATGAATAGAGAAAACTCTAAGCAAAGTGCAATTAACAACAAGGCAATAATCCACTCAAATCAAGAGGAAATGGCTTGAATGAAAACAAATGACTTGAATTTTTAAAATAAACTATTTTTAAATTATACAAATGTAATTTCCCACTTTTGTTTACTTTGGTCATATTTTTCTGTTTGCAGATAAGCCAACCAGAGCCTAAGAGTTGATTTCGGCATAGGAAAGAACAATAGAGGAATGCCAAGACAGTATTTGTCACAACAGGAACTGTTCCCATTGGTGCTCATTGAGTTCAAGTTGTACAACTACTGGAAGTTACTATTTTACATGACTTCGTACCTTGATATATACTGACTTCATCCTTATAACAAGCCTATGAAGTCAGCACTATGGTGCCCACTTTACATACAAGGAAACTGAGACTCTGAAAGAGTGGGTGTAATCAGCCAGCAGAGGTGTGAGACATCACGGAAACTCAGGCCATTTGACTCCATGTCCATTTTCCACATGCACTGCTCTGTGATAAACACAGATCAAAACATGAAATTCCTGCTATTTTCCCAGGGCAAAATGCTTCATACCCAATATGCCTCTGACAGCCGTATCTCTCCTTCCAAACAAACAAGTGGAATCACAGCTCTCTATTTTGCAACAGTAAAATAAACAGCTCTATCCATGAATCTCTAAAGAAAGCTTGAAAGAAAATATCTAGATTTCTTTTTATCAACACTATTTACTGAACATCTCATGCACAAAGTATTTAAATATTTGTAATACCAAAGAAGAAAGTGTTATTTTTCCCTCTGGACTCATCTGTCATGGGTGACCACCACCTAGTGGTGGTCAGAACTAAGGGAATCTGTAGATCTGGGTTTGAGCTGACACTCCTGAGCTACCTTGCCTAGGTAGCATTCCTAGAACCCCATGGTTTCGTAGCACCAAACTGAACCTATAAAAATCTGTGTCTAGACTTGTTCTAATCAGCAGCCATAGTACCCTGACACCTAATACTGCCTGATCTCAAAAGCTAAAGAAGGACCTGGCAGCCCACTCTCAAAACAACCCACCATTGAAAACCCTATGACCCAAATATGCATATGAGTTTTACTACATATTAGTGAAAAGTTTCCATAAACCTTGTAAGTTGATAAAAGCATAACCAAAAGTGATGTAATAGTGGCATAATGGAAAAGGCCAATGCTGTATTACTCTACACTCCATCATTTACCAATAAAGGGGAAAAAAAAAAAAAAGAAAACCCTATGAATAGCAGAGAAGCATTGACAATAGTGCCGAGCATAGCACAGTGGTGGGTAGTGTTTCATTCTGATGTACATACAGTCACTATGAGTCAGACTCAACTCAACAGTGCCTAACAACAACAACAACAACAACAACAGACTTGTTCTGCCACAGCAGATACAATGAAAAGACTGGAATAAATACCATTTACATTTTATTCATTTGCTTCATGCATTTAACATATTTTGAGTATGTTGTTGTTGTGTTGTTGTTATTGTCAGATGCTGCCAAGTCGGTACCCAACTCATAGAGACCCCATGTATAACAGACAAAACACTATTGTCAGTGCTTCTCTGCCGTTCATAGGGTTTTCAATGGTGGGCTGATTTTTGGGAGTGGGTTGCCAGGTCCTTCTCCCAAGCCTACAGCACCTGGTATTCCCAGGTGGTCTCCCATCCAAGTACTAACCTGGCCTGACCTTGCTCAGCTTCTGAGATCTGATCTGATTAGACACCACAGTGGTGTGGCTGCAGAGATTTTGAGTATAGAGAACATTATGTGTTAGGCATCATGTTAGGTCTTATGGAATAAGAGAGTTTACATAATGTGTAGCAGTTAAAACTCAAAGTGTGTTAGGTGCTATGGTGGGAAAGACAAGGGCATGTGGAAGGGTCATAGAGTTAGGAGGAAAGAGTTCCCTGAAGGAAGCAAAGCTGTTAAGGACAAGTGGGACAAGTAGTCACAGGAAGAATGTACTGTGTGCTGGCCCCCAGGTCTTGCTCCTCAGCCTCTTTGTTTACCAAAGTCATGCATTTTTCTGTATTGAAATCAGTATTATACAACTTGATCAGTTATCTTCTTCCCTAGACTTGCAACCCAAATACAGTGGGATATTTTCATAAATCCCATCACTCCCACCAAAAGAGGATTTGAATCCACTGGAGATGTTCAGAAGAAAGTATCATGATTTCTGATGGGTAATGATCATACCATAGAAGTTACCTGGATAAACATAATACATGTTCCACCAACTACTTTAACTTGGATAAACCTAGGTATACATGCAATTTCTGATGCATTTGTTCAAAGAAATCTCATCACCTGTCATGTTCACTAATACCAGATGAATGAGAACCTTGAAAGACTCCAGAGTTCTCATTCTGAAAACTAGTTCTCTTTAGTAAGATAGAGAGTGCATGCAAGTTGCCAAACCTAGAATTTGGATGCTATAGGCAGCCCCTACAAATTCTAGATCCCATTTGTTGCTTTTTTGCTGCTTTCTCTTAATTGCAGATTGTCTCAAATATATAAGTTAATTATAGCTTCTCAGGTGCCTGCAGCCATCCCCTGTGGCATCCGATCTCGTCAGATCTTGGAAGCTAAGCAGGGTCAGGCCTAGTTAGTACCTGGATGGGAGACCGCCTGGGAACACCAGAAGCTGTAGGCTTGGGAGAAGGACCTGGCAACCCCCTCCCAAAAAGCAATCTGCCATTGAAAACCCTATGAACAGCAGAGAAGCACTGACAATAGTGTTTCTCCTATTGCACAGAGGGTCGATATGAGTCAGATACAGACTCCATGGCACCCAACAACAACAACAATATAGTTTCTCAGGAGTTATGTTCCAGGTAATGGAGGTATCTTTGAGCATAGGCTAATTATATGTTTATTAAGACCTCCTCTGTGTTGGTTACCATTTACGCCCAGGCATCACCCTTGAGAAAGTATCCTCCCCTGCAACATTGTCTTTCACTATCAAAGAGATGACATTGTTTTCAGGTTTCCCCATTCCTGTGGCTCTCACTCAATGATAGCCCCCCAAAACTATCCCCCGTGACCTCATGTTGCTTTTGGCTGCCCACAAGTCCTTATTGGGCTACTTATCATGGGGAGAAGCAGTTGCTATAAAGGGGGGCCTTCTCCACAGTATTTGTCTGTTCTCCAAACTGGCCCCCTACCAATCCCCCAATCTATCTACCACAGCCTAAAAAAGTTTGAATTCAACATTTAAATAATGACTAAGATAACAATGGCTAATATGAGTAAAATTAATGTCACTGAAGCCACAGAAAACTTAACGTATCTAGAAAGCATTTCTAAATTAAGGAAGATTTGACAACCCTAAAGGAATTGCTAATTGAGCAGAGGCAATCTGTCCTCATCCACCTCTGTGCCAATACTCCAGAAGAACTTTGATCAACAACATACCATGGCACTTATGGTCCACTATGGGTCTTTGTCTTCCATAGATGGTAACATTCACCAGACTCAATTTTCTCCCATGTTCAGGCAAGACTTAATTGTGGCCTGTTCTAAAATTCAGAAAAGAGTGGGAAGAATTTTATCTCTTTAGATCATTCATTTACTTTATCTTTATAGGATGTCTGCTCTGCCAGACATGGTAGTCTAAGAAGGCCCCTTTGAAACTCATGACTTTATATTCTACATGAAGAGGCAGATATTTGTACAAATTAGAACAGTACAGAGTGAAAAATGCTAGCCTTACTAGAGTCAAACATAGGGTCCCACGGGAGCAGATTTATAGAAGACTAATATTCTCCCAATGGCCAGGCCAGGGAGGGAAGGGATTTCAGGCAGATAGAGGAATGAATATGTGCAGAAGCATGAGGTTGTAGGAGCAGAGGGCAGGGAGTTCTGAACAAGTTAAGGTACACCCAGCCTTTATGCACAGTTGGACTCCTGATTTCCCTACAGGTAGAAAGAGGTACATGGCTAGATGGTCTACCCTGAAGGTAAGGGAAGAATTAAATCAATTCCCAGACAACTCACAGAGCTGATAGAATGAATGAGTTGCCACAGTATAGAGTTGGGGGGAAGCAAAGCCCAGCCTGGATGTGCAAGGTTCTACCAATATTAACTATGGGATTTGGGACCACTACTTACATTCTCAGGCTTCCATTTCCTTATATATAAAATGGTAAATGTGTGTGTATATATATAGTTGTCTTAAGCATGCAATCATAGAGGTAATACATGTAAAGCATGCAGCACACAGAGAAACAATCTCACAGCACCCCCTAGTTTCTGATTTCCTCTACTGTCACATCTCTCTGTATGGGAAACCTGGGGAGAAATTACTATTCCCAAATGCAGCATGAAGCAACTCCTAGCATTCAGGTCTGCAGTCTCAGAGAAGCAGAGAAGTGGACACAAGGGTTGGTCTTATTTGACTTTGTGTCTAGAGTAGGCCCATGTGTGCCCCAAATAGATCCAAAGGACATAGCCATATGAACCAATTTACAATGGAACCTGAGCTTTAGCTCCCATATCTACCCTTTTGCTGGTACTTTTACATTTTCCTTTAGTAATTGTTTGAGCTCTTACTAGCTAATGGTCTGGTTCCCCAACAAAACATTGAGGAATAGCCAACCAAGGGCAAAATCCACAGGTATATCATAGATAGCCAGGAGAAGCTATCAGAAAGCTAAGTGGGAAAGGGGTGCCCTGGGAGGAGGTAGGTAGGCACAAGACAAGTGTCACCCACTTTACTTCTTTTTTGAGGATCAGGCCTGGCTGGTGTATCAGTGTCCCCTAGGTATGAAGGATAACACTGTTTTTATTAAGTCCCAGAACTGGGAAAGGACTTTTAAAAGCATAGGTCTATTATCTGCCCCCAGATTTATTTTTGCCTTATAGTTCTAAGGCCACCTAAGAACTATAACAAAAATAAAAATATCTGCCTAATTATTGAAAAGACTTTCATTTCCCACAAGCCACCAAATAGATTGTTCTAAATTCTCAGTATTGCCTCCCAAACTCAGGAAACACTTATAGGCTGACCTCAACTAGCTCTGAGTGACATGCTGAGAAAACAAAGCAGAAAAGAGAGGGAGGGAATGTGTCCAATTAAATCAGTAAGATGTAATTGCCCATGTGGAGTTAAGCTACATAAGGGTGATATCAGAGGTGGGAAGATCTGCATGCATCAGAGACTAGAAAGGCCTTGCAGCTATTTAAACCATTTCTATTTAGTCCTTAGGCTTTGCTGATATTAATACCAGTTAAACTCCCACCAGTCTACTAGGTCAGGGGAGACCAGAAACAAAAGCAGCATCTCTCATTCATCCATTCCTTCACTGAGCACCTACTGTGTGCCCAGGGTGCACACAGGCCTTCATGTTGATCTTCTCAGGAAGTCAGTGGATACAGGACAGTTACTGTTCCTGGTAAGAGCAGCCCTCTGAGTCTGAGCAAGCACAAAGGTGCGGCAGGCACTCTGTTCCCTTCTTCATGTCTCCCAGCAATACAGGGCTAGAGGTACTGCACAAATTCCCCCTATTTGACCCATAACCTACAAGACAAGTTCCCTGCCCTCAGAAATCCATGAAAAGACAGAAAGATCTACTTCATAAAATATATTTCAAAAGATACCTGTGTGCTAAAAGTAAATGGACATGATAAAGTCCACATTCAGGGTGTCCCTAAAATGTGGGCACATGTGGTACAGGACCTGAACAGGCTCCAAGTTTGCAATTGCTTTGTTTCAACCTTGGCAGCCCTGCAGCTTGGCTCCCACTTTCAAAGGGATGATGTATTTCCCCATATTTATTATTTGCACTGGACTACTGAGGAAAAAAGCAGAGCAGCAGGCGATGTGTCTCAGTGTTCCTGCCAGGAATAACAGAGAGGCCTTGCACCAGCGCCTCATTAGCTTATGGAAAACAGTTCCCTAAGGAAACTGCAGGGTGTAAATAAATTTAAAACATTTCAGCCTTTAGAGGCCTGCAGATGCCAAATTTGTAAAACAGTGGTGGCTCAAGAACGCTGTAACATTCTGTTGCATGTCTCATAAATTTAGCATAAGTTCTATAGTCTGTTTATTAGCAAAATAATGTGATATCATGGGCATACTCTCTTAATGTAATATGCATTATTTTGTTATTTATATAAAGCAAAAATTATCCGGTGGGGTAAATTCAGTATAAAATACAATTTTTCTAGAGATAGTCATGTCTGTACCTTTCTAACGCAAGGCTCTTTTAAAAGAAATATCCTCTACAGACACTATACCATACCCTAATATATGGGAAAACTTCATGTGGCTCAATACATCATCCATGCCTCAAACATGGTGCTAGAGTTGCACAAAATAATTTAAACAGAAACCTCTGGCTGAATACTTCTCTGTTATCTCTTAACAAGCCAAACAGAAAGTGTGGGATCATGGATTTAGAAATCATAGGCAACACTTAATCTAATCTCCTAATTTTATAGACAAGAACACTGAAAGCCAGAGAAACAAAGTGATTGACCAGAGCCTCAGCACAGATTGCTGACAGAGCTGGGAGAATAGCATGGCATTCTTCGTCCACTACTTATAAAACTAGTAAGATCAGAGCTGTGCAGAACTTAGCACCCTACTAGCACATCATGAGTACTCAATAAATGTTAACTATGGACTCTCACTGTTATCATTACCATGATTTCTACTACTCAAAAGTACTAAGTAAACAGATTATGTTTATCTCATTGACGATAGTAAAGACTTCTCTAGTAAAGACTAGAGTTAGTTTCACATCTGTTATCAAAGTATTTCAAAAGTGCCATATCAACCCAGTTTCATTATCTAGTTCCTTAGATGATCTTCCCCAATACTAATTCCTGAGTCCAAGTAATTGTACATTCTTAGTCTCCCTTAATAATTCATAATATATTGTTTTCTACTAAATCATAACTTACTCATTGAGCACCAAGACAATGTAAACTTTATGAAGGCAAGAACCACAGCTGTCTTGTCCATTGTTGTAAGCCCCAAATCATAGTGCACAGTAAGCATTCAATAAATATTTGATAGGCACGGTGCTAAGTGATGGGACACAAAGGCAAATTAGGCATATTCCTTCTCCTTAAGAGTTTTGCGGTGAATAGTGAGGAATGAACACGAGCAATGTACAATGATATACATGCATGGCAATGTCATAATGAAACTAATTTCTATATTAACTAAAAAAAATTACTAATAAAAAAGAAGTAAAAAAAAAAACAAAAAACTTTCACTAACAAAGCAAACTTTGCCTGAACCTATTTCAACTTTTAGTCTATACCATCCCTTTCAATTGTTGAATCTACACACAATAGTTATTTCTTCTCAACATGATCCATATTCACATAATCCAATAAATAACCCTCAAGTAAGATCTCATATAAGACATACTAGTCCTAATAATAACCACATACCAGATACATAGATCAGAAAAAGGTAACTCTTTTTTCTTTTTCTTTCTTTCTTTTTTATTTTTTCCGGTACTAGGGTTGAACCAAGGGCCTTGTGCTTGCATGCTTTGCAAATGCTGTACCACTGAGCTGCACCCCCTGCTCATTTTTTTACTTTTTGAAACAGAGTCTCACTAAATTACACAGACTGCCTCTGGTCTCAAACTTGCTATCCTCCTGCCTCTGCTGTCCAAGTTGCTGGGATTACAGGTGTGTACCACTGCCATATCTGGCAGAAAGGGAACTCTTAAGAGAAATGGATAACTGGGCTGTATACTGTAACTTAAAGAAAGCTACATATCTTAGACTAAATTTTAAAAAGACTATATAATTTTTTAAAGAGGAGCAAATTAACCAGAAAAGAATAAGTTAACCTAAATTTACCTAAATTAACCTAAAAAAAGACTAAGTTAGCCTAAATTTAACTCAAATCAGGTAAAATTAATCTCTTTAAAGAATTAAGTTCTAGCTGGGCATGACAGTACATGCCTGTGATCCCAGTACTTGGGAGGCTGAGGCAGGAAGATTGCCATTAGTCTGAGGGCAGTCTGCTCTACACAGTGGCCAGCCTCAGCTATAGAGTGAGGCTGTAACTCAAAAATATCCAAAAGATAAAAATTTTTAAAAGACTAAGTTCTGAGAAACTATTTGGTGAACTAGCAGATCTCAGCACAAGTGTTTGAATCTGAATATGCAAACTAATGCCAATAACACCCCAAGAAGGGAGTAGCTGGGAAGCCTGGAGATACACAATCAAGATTCCAATTCATAGGGGAACTTTCCAGGGGTTCCTGCAGTGGTTCTCAAACATTAATGTGCTTCAGAATTTTTTGGAGGACTTGTTAGCACAAATAGATGGCCACACTCAGAGTTTCTGGAGTAAAGCCCAATAGTTTGCATTTGTAACAAATTTCTGGATGATGCTGACATTGCTGGCCGGGAACACACAGCAATATGTCCCAAGAAGTCTGGACAGCAAGGAATCAGTGCCAATACCTGTAGTGTATGTCTTATGTTTCCCTTTTATTTTTTTTAATTCCTTGAGCTAGTCACCAATTATGTGTGCTATACATGAGTGGCTCTCAAGCCAAAGCAAAAGAAGGAATTAAGAAGCCATCTGAGTTAGTGGGACAGAAGGTAGGAAGTAGGCTGGTAGAGAAGCTAAAAAGAAAAGAAAACATAACACGAGAAAAGAAAAGATTCCAGGGATAGGGAAGAATCAGAACCAAGTTACAGTTAGGGGGCTAGAAAAACTTGACAAGAGCAAGTAGATGAGAACAAACCATACCACAGGAGCTGTGTCATGGAGTCGAGGCTCCCTCAGAGTGTGAATACACATCCTGTAAGAATTCCCTTCATTGAGCTCTTATTATTATTTCAAGTACTGTCCCAGGAGCTACACATGCCTTGCTGAAACCTCATAATATCCTCTTCTACAGATATGGAAATGAAGGCTCAAAGTCTTTAAGTAATATCACCAAGGCAGCTAGGTGGTGGATTGTGGATTCAAACTCATGCCCAACTCCCAGGCTTGATTCTTATCATCAGCCAGTCTGCCTTCCTATGGCCCCCTCTCCAAATATGAAGTCTAATGGAGAAGGCACTGAGTTACCACAAGTAGCAGCATACTTCTATAAAGAAGTAGAGCATAGAGGGTAAGTGGAAGTATAATATAGTGGCTCAAGCTTCAGCTTTGGAACTGAAGAGATCAGTATTATTCAGATTTGTGTGACTCCACATAGGAACTATGTGGTCTTGGATGAATCATTTTATCTGACCCCAATTTACTTATCTGTATAATAAGGATATTAACATTCACCTTCCATGATTATTAGCAGCATAGGCAATTTTTACATTAAAACTTCAGACACATTGATTTTTTAATAGATTTCCTAGCAGATAATATTCAAAACTCAAGGTGAGCTGGGCATAGTGGCACATACCTGTAATCCCAGCACAGTCGGACCTTGTATTTAAAAAAAAATAATAATCTGAATATAGTGGTATTAGTGATGTTGAAGGCCCTAGAAGCTAGAGAGAGAACAGAAGAACATTTAACAGCTTTAAATAAATTTCAAGTCTCCACACTCATATCAAATCTATACCCAACACAATGAGTGTGGAATGTGAAAATTGGAGAGGTATTAGAAGACTGGAAATGAGCAATTTCTGACCCCATTTTCAAAAATAGAATAAAATATATATTCCAGAAATCCAAGACTTTCAAGTTTATGGGTGAACCTGTAAGTATGATGTACTTGGGTACTACAGTGGAGCCTACTTCAATTAATTTAAAGATAGAATCAATAAATATATTTGTTATCCACTGAGAGTTATCTAATAAAACCAACACATGATGTTAGAATTGAAATGAGAATTATTCTAAGTTATTTTGAAGAGACAGTAGCTGAAAGGCTCCAACAGATTTCACTGGAAGACATTTACAGAACTAAAAGGAAGAGCATTAAGGGGAGGCTGATATTAAAAAGACATGTTGTTATTGGTGGTGGTGGTGTCCTGGTCACAGTGACCCTACATAAAATAGGCAACACACTATTGTCAGTGCTTCTCTGCTACTCACAGGGTTTTCAAGGGCAGACTGATTTTTTTGTGGGAGTGGGGGGTGGGGGGTGGGGGTAGTAGGTTGCCTGGTCCATCTCCCAAGCCTACAGTATCTGGTGTTCCCAGGCAGTCTCCCATCCAAGTACTAACCAGGATGGACCCTGTTTAATTTCTGAGATCTGACAGAATCAGATGCCACAGTGCTATGGCTGTAGACTTAAAAAGACACAGAGGAAAGAAAAGAAATCACACTGCCAACAGTGGTCAATAATCTTGTTTTCTAAGAAGAGATTGCTTGGGTGCAAGTACCTGGCACCAAACCAAAAACTCCTTGAAGACAGGAACTAGTCTTATTTGCCTTTGCATATCCAGGAACTAACACAGGGCCTGGAACAAAGTAACAACCCAATTTATGGAAGACCCACCATAATGCATTCTGAAAAGCCAAGACTATGATAACAGCCTTCTCAAAAGACATGACCTATATTCTTCTTTTACATGTTGTTTAAAATTTTTCCCTGGTTCTCCATGACCCATACAATGAAGTCAGAGGTCATTCTTAGCCTGATATTCCAGTCTCAATCCATTTTTCCTTTCCAGTATGGTTCCCTCATCCTTTCCCTAAACCAGTTCTCTAGTCTTGCCAAACTAATCCACATGTGCCCCCTCCTTCCAAGAAGCTTTGTATTCTCTTGCCTCTGTGTATTTCTCCACAACATTTGTCTCCACTATAAATGTTCTCATTACCTTTCTGTACCTTCTGAGGTTTTTTTTTTTTCTAGAAACCTCCTCTGATCATCTCAGGAGAACTCTCCCCTCCAATTTCTAAACCTTAGATCCCTCGTTTCTCTCCCACATAATTGGCATCCACAAAATACCATCTGGTATTGATGTTTGTATTTCTTCAAATACCTGTCTTACCTCCCCAGACGGACTACAAACATTGCATCTTATCCTCTGGCCTTCCTCAGAGCTGGCACTTATGAACTGTTTATTGCTACTGTTTATGATAAAAAACAAATGCTTCCATAATTCGGAGGCTTCTGCCACGCCTAAACCACCCACACTCCATGTCATCATCTCCACTGTGGATAAACAATGTCTCTTTCCCAACATTTTCTCCTGGTTCCTCCCTGTGCCCTAACCACCAGGACAAAAGAAAACATTTTTATATTGCCTGAGCCTGGGTGGGAGTCTCCAGCATGTTCCAGGCTCACTGGCTCTTACATCCCCAGCAGCTCCCTTCTAAATCTTCTTTTGGTTACCAACCAGCTATAGAATCATTCTAAACAGCAAAACATCCTTGGACCTCTGGCCCTAAATATCTCTACCCTTCCACCTCAGGTTATCATCAAGATAAATGAGCTAATAGATCTGAAATGTTCTGTAAATTCTATGCCAAAGAGAAAAGTGGTGTGAAAAAAAAAAAAAAAAAAAACACTTAATCCTTTTAGAACTCTAGGAGTTCGTTTAGTTTGGACCATTGGCACCCTAACCACTTAAAAAGGACTGTTTCCCTTTCTTAGAGCCTCATTTTGCTTTGTTTTTTAAATCAGAATAAAACACTACAGCATGAGAAAGAAACTGACTCCAAGAGGAATCCTAAGACAAGGAAGTGGTTTAAGTGTTCATTGTGTTCGTTTTCTTCTGTGACCAAATTTTGCATTTTGATGTGCTAGAGAGTGTTTCTTTTCTTTCAGATGCTTCAGAGACTAGCCCTGGCAAAACAACAGAGATGGCTTAAACATGAAAGACAGCTAAGAACAGGTCACATGGGCTTAGGAAAACTCAGGCTCTCCAGATTTCTCCACTTCCACAGGCCATGGTTAGGTGTATAGATTTCACAATAGCCAGCTGAGAGGAGTCAAGAGAAAGCCACTATCCTAGAATCCCTGGTAGCTCTTTCTTTTAGTAAGAACTTCTTTGACTTATGGGATGCCATGTCCTTCTCAGAATGGTACCTCAGTATCATATAGCGTCCATTTGACTTTCTTTGGTAAAGTTCACCTTGATCAAATACAAAGAGTTTCCAGTTTCCCCATTAAAAGTTATTATTTTTTTCCACAAGAAAAGAAGTGTTTTGAGTTGAGAATTCCCCAAAGAAATGTTCTTCTTCCTCTAATTAGTCTACTTAGGCTATTGATGAGTAGACTATGATACATTCAGCTAAATCTCCTTCAAACATCTATTGAGTGCTTAACTGAATGGCCATGTGGACCATACAGCTTAGGTTTCCCATATATGACTGGAAGAACTGATGGTTGACCTCTGGAAGAACTGATGGTTGACCTCTGATATGGATTCTGGATGTTTCTGTTGTCCCATTGCCAAATTCACATTGAAGACCTAACACCCACGTGAATATATTATGAGAGTGAAGCTCCCATTAGTGTCATTATAAGAAGGCATTCATATACTCTCTCTCTCTCTTTCTCTCCCTCTCTCCCTCCCTCCTCCCTCCCTCTTTCTCTCTCTCTTTTTCTCTCTCCTTGGCACAAAGACATCATGTAAGCATACAGCAAGATGGCAGCCATCTATAAGCCAAGAGGAAGTATATCAGAATGAAATCCATCTTCTTGGCACCCTGATCTTGGATTTCCCAGGCCCCGGAATTATGAGAAATAAATTTCTTTTGTTTAAGTGACCCAGTTTCTGGTATTTTGTTATGGTACCCTGAGCTAAGATATTATGACATTCTCATTTCTCTCATGACAAGGCTGTGAGGCAGGTGCTATCACCTCCATGTAAAACACATGAAAACCAATGTTAGTTGTTGTTGTTGTTGTTGTTAGGTGCCATCAAGTCGGTATCTGACTCATAGGGACCCTCATAGGGTTTTCAATGCCTGACTGTTTCAGGATTGCCTTGGGAGTGGATTGCCAGGCCCTTCTCCCATTTTTGTGGTGCTGGGAATTGAACTTGGGACCTCAGAGACTGCAGTGCAGCACTCTACTAACTGAGCTAAATCCCAGTCCAACCAACATTAGAGAGGTCACTTAATTCATGACAGAGTAGTGAATCCACAGTCAGGTTCAAGTCTACATTCAATGGCACCATTAGGCAAGGCTGCCATTTAGAAGTGCTGCAATAATAACAGGTAACATGTATGGAGCACTTACCATGTTAAGATATCATGTTAAGGTATCACATTAAGCACTTTACATTTAAACACCCTTCATTATCATAATAATCCTTTGAGGTAGATGCCATTATTATTACATGTTATAGCACCCATTAAAGAAGGCAAGAACTGCATGACCCCTTAATGTCTGACTCCTATCAGTTTGAGTTTATCCCATGTTTCTCCCTATAACCACCATCACCAAATATTTAGAGAGAGTCATGATGTCTTTCCAAATGGCCTTATATTCTTTCTAGAACAATCAGGGTGCAGCCTGATTTTTCTTCTTCTAAGCTATAAACCGGCAAGATGTCAAAGCCCCACTGGGCTCACAAGGCTGGTGTCTGGAAAAGAGCCAGACAAGATGCTTTTGACTGGTAGTTTCTTATTTTCAGTCATTTCACACAAAGCCCACATGTCTAGTACTGGGGGAAGCAAATCATATCCAGGCACCCGCCAAGGAACAAGTCCAATCCTGCTTTACTGACAGAGCTGTGGTCCCAACCCCCTCCTCCCAGCAGGCAGGAACAGGCTGCCAGCACCACACATCTCAGGTTACACTGGATGGTGGAGGGGCCACCCTTGCCATGGCAGATGTGGGCCCTACCGCCATCCGTCTTCTCTGACCTCTTCTGGATGCTAACAGAAGGTGCTGGATTGTATTCCACGAGAAGTCAGAAATGCAGCCCCTGCCTTGGAACCTGACCTCCCCCCAACATACACTCAAACCTCCTAGAATTGTCTGCATCTTCCTAGGTTTGGTTTCATCCCTTTGTAAAACTTCAGGGCAGAGCCTGACATCACAGCATGCTCACAGCATGAAGTCACCAGTGGGCCATATGCCAAGAAAGTGTCTTTATTCCTCCCTGGACCCCCAGAGCAGCCAGAGGAAGGGGTATGGACCCTCAGAGAGGGTCACAAGGTTGAGAATAGCATATTCAACTCCTCACTGATTTCCATTCAGGTACTAAACATGGTAAGAAAGCTCCTAAGCAACATCAACCCCACGCTCAAGTGTATGCTGCCTGGGAGAGGCGTGGAGGGCAGGCGTAGATTTTTTTCAGAAAAGAGGACACTTCACTGCTTATAATCATACCAACTTTACCCATGGTAGTTTCCTTCACATGGGCAAAACCAAAACAGTAGTATAGCCATTGCCTTCTGACTACTTCTTCCTAAGGACTGGGTGCTTCCTCCACAGTCCCTTAGGTATCCTCTGATACTAGAAGGTTGGCCATACCCAGGGCAGTCAGGACTCATGTAGTTTGACAGGATGGGTCCTGAAAGGCCTGTATGACCCCAAAGTCTCCTCCACCAATGCACTCATCCTCCTACAGGAGTGTTCAGCCTTGGATGACTCCATTGAGCAGGAAAACCAACTAGAACAAATTTAGGAGCCAGGATTTGTCGTTATTTTCAAAAAGGATCTCAACTATTTGTTCCCACTGGCAACATCTGTATCAAGGATCTGAAATTCACATACTGCAATTCACATATGTAAAATGGTTGCTTCTTTTATTTTTCTATAGCTGAATAGAGTCAGCTGTCCCAGACACAGGAGAAAAAATATAATAAATTTGCAAATCCAGCTTACTCAGTCTTGTCACATTTAACGCAGTTTCACTTGAGGTAAATATTCTCTCAAAGTTCAAAGTCACAGTCAGGATTGTTTCTTTCCCCAAAAATGAAGTACAAGTGATGCTTTTGCATCCTGGGGGCACCAGAAGCAAAGATGTCCTATGTCACCTTAAACTGCTGATCACTGTGATGCCTCTCAGTCTGTAAGAGTTAGACTCTTCTAAAATATCCACAGATGATGACATAAAGGTCTGTCTCCTTGGCTAAGAAAGGGCCTGGGGACCCCTGCTAGCTGAATCTGCTCCACTCTAGCTTTTGCTGTACTATGTTGTTGTTGTTAGGTGCTGTGGAGTCAGTGTCCAACTCATAGCAACTCAGCGACCCTACATACAACAGGTGAAACACTATTGTGAGTGTTTTTCTGCTATTCATAGGGTTTTCAGTGGCTGATTGTTTTTTGAAAGTGGGTTGCCAGGTCCTTCTCCCAATGCTGTACTATAGGTCCCCCAAATGTCAGCCACATTTCTCTGACTATGGAACTGTCACAAAGTTCCTGGGGGCTCCCTTTGTCCCCTTCACCATGGTAAGCCCAAGGGGCAGTTTCACTGGTTCCTCTGTTATTTTCTCAGTGCCCACTAAAGGCACAGAATTTAATCTCTTCTCACCTCCTGCACTGTGAACCAATCCAAGCCACAATCTATTGAAGGGATCACTGCAGTGGTTATTCAACAAGTCCCCCTGATCCCACCTTTGCCCCCTACAGTGTATTCTCAACCCAGTAGACACAGTGCTCCTTTGAAAATGAAATTGAAGTCAAGGCACTCCTTTATTCAAAACCCTTCAGTGGCTCACATCTTACTCAAATTAAAAGCAAAAGACCTAATATGGCCTATGAGATTCTCTTAAGCCAACACCGCTCCCTCTCTGACCTCATCCGTAACTCTTTGGACTTTGTTCACTCCACTCATCACGCAGGCCTCTTTGCTGTGTCCAGCTTAGGGCTAGAAGGTGAAAGGATGGAGAAAAAATAAAGTAGAATGAGAAAGGCAGAAAGTAAGAGAAGAAAGTTTCAGAAAGTGTAGAAAGAGAAATATCTATATTTGGTCTCAGTGGGCATCTCAGCATGGGAGAGAACACAAATAAGCTGTTCCTTCTGCTTCATCATTTTCTCCCAAACATCTACTTAGCCAAATGGCTGTCTCCCTCCTACCTTGTTCACTGTTCACATCTTCACACAGCCTCTCCTGCCTGCTTAATATGCCAACCTGCTCTCTGACATTCACAGATACCCCTACTGTTCTCTACATTCATATTTTTCCATAGATCTTGATGTCTATCAGACTATATAAGTCATTCATTTATCATATCTGTTTGTATTATCTTCCCCACCCCTCACCTTGCCTCATTCCTCCAGATCAAGGATGTTGTTTTGCTCACCTGTGTATCCCAAGTGCTTAAAACAAGGTCTTGTGCACAGTTAAGAATTAATAAATGATTTTTCAATGGACAAGTGGAATTTGGGGATCCTTTCCACCCATACAGGAGCTAAAGGAGGTTCTTTGTCTGCTGATACATCTCACCTGTGTTATAAGCTGGAATCCTCCTAGAATTCTAAATAGAATTTGGAGATTCAAGACCTCTTCCATTTTTGTCTTCTCCCTCAACCTATCCAGCATTTATATTTTCTCCCTGTTCATCACCCTTTCTTCCCCTCACCCTCCCAGATGGGAGGAATTTCATCTACATCATATGGTATTTTCTTTCCACTTGTGCCTTAGGTTCTAATCCACTAAGCTTCACTTTAACATAAGGGGAGTTAAGGAATTCAGGACTCTTTGTATTTCAAGAAAGTCTAGATTTCTGGGATATTATCTCTTTATGGTCCCAAAGGTACCCATTTCTTCTCTGATTCAAGCCAGGCCTGTTCTTTCCTTCTCTGGGACTTATAGCCTAGGGGCTTCACTATCCTGATAGAAGAGGTACTGGGAAGGAAAGAGACCAACTAATCAAAGTGAGATCTACTGCTACCTGTCCTCTAGAACTATTCTATCTGCTCCTGGTTTTGTAGAATTGTGCAAGGGCACATGAAAGCCTGGATCAAAGCTTTCTTAGTCTCCCTTGAAGCCAATCCAATCAACTGAATGCCTTCTTAGTCTCCCTTGAAGCCAATCCAATCAACTGAATGTGAACAAAAGTGATGTGTGCCATTTCTGGGTCTTGTCCTTTAAAAGCGTAAGTGCAGACAACCCTAGACCTTTAGCCTCCTCCCACTGGCTGAGAGAAGATGAGAAATGGAGCAATGTGTTGAGGGCAACAGAGTCTCCCTACCATGGTGACGTTCTTACCTACAAACTCCAATATAAAAGAGAAATGGCCTTTGAGCTTTATGTAAACCACTGTACTTTGGGGGTCCTTTGGTTACAGCAGCTTAGACCATGTCATAAGTAATCAAAGAGGAAAATAATATTCATATTCCATTAAATACCATTTAGGTGAAAAGAGTGGAAAGGACCTCACCTGAGATCTAGAACTCCTAAATTCAGCCCTGCTCCAGACCCATTGAATCCAAATCTTTAGGAATAAAGCCAGAATACGCATATTTTAAATGACCCATATTTGAAACTTCACTGGTAAATTAAGAGCACTTTTGCAAATACTAAGCTTCAAAAAAAAACAAAAAAAAAGAACTCAGAAAGTAGCAATAAATAGGCTATATTCTCTAATCACAATGAAAAGAACCTAAACAGAACTCAACTTTACAGTCTGGAAAATTAAAAAATACTTTTAAATAAGTTATATTGAAGAGAAAATATACCATAAACCCAGGATATTAGTTCCCTTCAGGGAGAGGGCAAGTTGTGGCTGGGAAGGAGCACACAGGCTCCAGGAGCCAGGAAGCCTTGACCTGAGTTTCTCATTGGGTTTGCTTTGTAACTTGCTACCAAACTAGATACAAAAGTTTTAAGCATAATAAGGCCCTAAGAAAATAAGAGATAGTGTTCAAGGAGTCCTCAAAAGTTACTATTCTTCAATACATGTGTCACTGCACAAGGGCTTGGGTTTGGGACTTATTCATACCTGCGTTTGAATTCCAGCCCTGCTCCTACTGGCAATGCCCTTTCATGGAAAGTTATAAAACCTGTCTGAGCTCCAGCTTGTTCATCTGTAAAATGTAGATAGTACAGTTATCTACCTTAGTAGGTTGTTATTAAGATGAAATGAGATAAACTAATACCTCTCTCAATACTAGTTTTCTAATTAGAAAATATTAACATAGTTGGAGGCATTTGAAGTTCCTCTACCTCTACTGTCTCCTGCATTGTGTCATATTCACCATAGCTACTGGCTGGATACATATTAACAGGATCTATAGTCACCTCTCCCACTACACTGTAAGAGCCTTAAAGACCAGGGGCCACATTTGCTTCCCAGTGTTGACTAGGGTGAACCATTGCCCACAGTGCCTTCCCCTAAGTAGGCACTCAATGTGTGCTAACTGAAGAAACAAATATAAATAAAAGCTTTTTCTCAACAGGAAAAAAGGAGGGCCTTTCCAAGTTCAGAAGACTATAAACATTACAATTAAATTAAATGAATTGTATCTACTTTTCTGAGGCCCTGGGTTTGATCCCCAGCACCAAAAAAATGGGAGAAGGACCTGGCAACCTACTCCCAAAACAATCCCAAAACCATCAGCCATTAAAAACTGTGGGGCACGTGCCTCCTGGCCCAGCCTGGAGGTTCAGACAGGCGGCACAGCCGCACACACAGATACTAAACACAGTTCACTCGGGACCCTTGGGTGAGGGGCGCAGTTTGTGGATCCAGAATGAGGGAGGAGGAGGAGACAGGAGAAAAGAAAAGCCTCAGGCACTTTTGCCTTCCAGGGGCAAACACCAGTGTTGGTCATCTCAGTGGTCACGAGGAGACAGCTATTGCTTTGTTGGTGATCAGACGGAGAGCAGGTTCTTTCCTTATTGATGATTGTAATGGGAGAGCATTCTTTCCTCACCGAAGGTCCGGAGGAGAGCAGCGGGAGAGCAGTTTCCTCAACGTTCGTCCAGGCAGGAGCTTGCGAGAAGGTCTTACTTAGCTCATGATGTGGGCAAAAGGTGAAAAGGGACCTAAAAGGCCTAAAAGGGATTGAGCTGCCGCAGCACAGCTTCTTATATAGCTCGTCCACAGAAAGGCCTGAACCAATCAGCTTTCAGTCCAATTGTCCAATCAGGAAGGGTTTTATACAAACATGCAACCAAGTTACTTTCATTTCCCCTAGATTTCTAATTTATAAACCAGATATTCAAAAGCCGTTTTCCCAGTTTGGGAGTTTTTGCCAATTTCCTCTCAATTTTTCCCTACAAAAACCCTATGAGTGTTGCTATGAGTCAGATCAACTCAAGGCACCTAAAAACAAACTTATAGACTGTAAAGAAATAGAATTTATTTAAAAGCATATAGACAAAATGTAGGCCTTCTCCCTCCACAGGTCAAATCTGATCTGTGTTCCATACATGTTCCATGGTCTCAGATAGAGTATCAAGTTTAATTGATAAGGGGACAGAAACTTCCTCTGTGATATCAACCTCATACCTTTAGTCCTTTCTCTTAAGATTCATCCTCCTCAACTTAACTATATTCTTCTCACATCTATTTCTAGCTTAATCCTAGACCACTTCGTAGATACAACATATGCCTTATGTCTGCCAGAAGTAGCATATCATGCTGGAGCACCCAGCACAGCCCCCAGTCCAACCTGATTTTATAGAATGCTAATCCCATGCCCCTTCATCCTTCTCCCTGCAGACTAAACAGTCCTGATCTTTATAGTCATGTCTCTATAGGCCCTGCATTGTTCAAAATGCCCTTCTCCACATGAAACAAGAGGTGATTGATTGTACCTGCCTGGATACCCAAAACAAGATGTTTGAGAAAGATGGCAAGCACACTTTCTCCCCTCTCACACGTCTCTGCAAAGCAAATTTCATTCCCTTCCTACCCCACTTCATCCCACATTTCTTCTCTGTACTACGTGTCCTAGGATAACTTCACATTTCCCATAGCATGGGTTCAATCCTTTTCAGAAACCTATGCCTCAGTGTGAATGAATCATAGACACTCTCCCAAATATAAGATCAACCCAACAAGGGGGACAGGAAAGGAAATCTCAGCACTGAGAGATCTGGTAGGAGACAGTAACCAAGGAGAGAAAAGGTAGTGAATAACAAGCACAAAAGAAAATGGAAATAAGATATAGTATCTCTTCAACATCTTCATATGCCATGTGCTATCATAATTTTATGCAAACTTATTTCAAGTTGGGCACCATGATACACAACTATAATCCCAGTGATTTGGGAAGCTGAGGAGAAAGACAGCAGGTTCAAGGCTGGAGGCAGCCTGTGCAATTTAGCGAGACTCTTCCTCAAAATAGAAATAGATAAATAAAAAATAAAAAACATATCATTTAGTCCCTTCTGAGGCAGATATCACTATTTCCATCTTTAAAGGAGAAAACTGACTAGTTCAAAACTGACTAAGTGATCTTTCATGAAGTCAACACTGCTGAAAATTTAATATGCTCTGGGCATAGGCATAAATGGAAATTACTAAGGTAAAGTCCCCATCCTTAGTAGACACAACCTGCTAAGGCCCAAGTTAGCACACAACATGACTAACATCCAAACACCTGGTGGCAGGTGCTTTCCTCTAAACCTACTTGCCCATATCCCTGCTTTTCCTGAAACCAGCTCTAGCAAATATGGTCCCATCATGTATATCTGGGAGACTAATCTGGAACACGGTGTTCAAAGATTGGTTTGCTGTTCTCCCTTTGCACTAACCAAGTAGAAGCCCAAAGGAGACACAGAGCATGGTGCACAGAGGATAAGACTAAACTAGAACTTCCTGGAAGAACTGACATTCCAGCCTTCCTCCAAATCCCTCTGCACACAGTTCGGCCTAAGCTTCTAAGGACTCAAACCTCCCTCAAATAATACTGAAGAGTGTAATCCAAAGTAATCCAATCAGCTCCTTGTGCTGGAGACATAGGTTTCCCAAGCTCAAGGGCACACTCAGAAGACAAGAGCAGATGTTTGCTTCCATGATATCTATGCAGAGGTTTGGAACCAGCCAATAGAGAGGTCACCATCAGCAAGATTTACATTTTCTAGCAGGAGTGGGAAGGTTGTAAGAGTTGACTCACCACAGTTCAAAGTCAACTGATATATCATAAAAATATAAGCCAGAGATTTCTAAAGATGACCATTAAAGACAGTGCTCGGTCTTCTCAGCTCTAGAAGGCATGCTTCAGACCATCACATTAAATACCTTTCTGTTATCAGCAACTGATCTTCTTTTTTTTTTTTTGCATTTCCTTTTTTTTTATTAGAAATTTTTAATGTACATCATAATGTGATTCATTTTGACATGCTTTTCGTTGTGACAATTTTCATATATGCAATTTGATAAGCATTATTCATATAGGTTACCCCTTACCCTCCTCTATTTCCCCCCTCCCCCCTTAAGCTAGCAACTTTCAACTGGCAAGACAGACTCAGAGAAGTGGATTTTCCTCTTAAAAGTCATACTAAAGTCATTTAATTTAATAACGAAAAAATAAAGCCAAGGAGGAAATTCTCACTTAAAATCCCAGACCCTGTTGCTTTAATAAAACACAACTAAAAACCAAGGTCTTTTAACCTGACCATGCTGGCCAGACTCCTTCTCAACACTGTACCCTACCTGGGTCCCCTCTGAAATGGGTTCTGTCTCTCTTTATAGTTTGGTGACATATATTTCAGCTAGGAAAGAAAGTGAAAATGATTGATCTTTTTCTAAAGTCCACTCTCTTTCCAAGGACCAGAATACAAATAAAATTCTCCCAAAACTTCAGAAGTAATCCTATAAAGAAAGGAGAAAACAAGGCCGGGTGCAGTGGCACATGCCTATAATCCCCACAGTTAGGGAGGCAGAGGCACGAGGATCACAAGTTTGAGATCAGAAGCAGCCTGCGTAATTTAGTGAGACACTGCCTCAAAAAAGCTAAAAAAAAAAAAAATTAAAAAATTAAAAAAAAAAGGGCTGGAGGCGGCAGCTCAGTGGACCAGCACTGGCAAAGCATGCAAGCATGAGGCCCTGGATTCAACCCCCAGTTCTGCAAAAAAAGAAAAGAAAAGAAAAGAGAGGAGAAAACAAAAAACAAAATCCATGCTTATGAAAATGCAGAGGAAAGATTCTTGAATAGTTGCCTTTGTGCCAGCTTCTTCTCTATGGAATTATAATACCTGCAAACATCTACATGGTACACAACAGTGGCTTCCCAATGATCATTCCCAATCACCTTTATCTTTTGCACATGACCACTATAAATGGCAGAAAAAGCCACATATTCAATTTCTAAGCCTCTCTTGCACCTAAAATTATTATGAGATCAACTTCTGGCCAGTGAGGTACAGAAGGACATCTGCTAAACGACATCTGTTGTTGTTGTTGTTGTTGTTATTGTTGTTGTTAGGTGCTGTTGAGTCAGGTCCAATTCATAACAACCCTAGGTACCACACATGAAACATTCCCCTACATTGTGCCATGTCTGGCAGTATGTCAGTGCTTCTCTGCTTTTTCATAGGGTTTCAATGGCTTATTGGTTTTTTTGGTGTGCAGTGGGTTTCCAGGTCCTTCTCCAAAGTCTGTAGCACCTGACATTCCCAGACAGTCTCCCATCCAAGTAATAACCAGGCCTGACCCTGCTTAACTTCTGAGATCTGACAAGATTGGATGCCAGGATGGTATGGCTGTAGGAAAAGATATCTACCAAAGATTTTTCCATACTAGTGAAATGACAGAGTTCATTCTGTCCTCAAGTTGTAGGCTTGGTGACTAGAACTACTCAGTAATCTTGCAGCCATGAGGGGCAGACTAGAGAATACCAGAGATGCAGAGACAACATCAGGGTACACTGACCCTGATGGAACCACCTGCCTCCAGACTTCTTATTAATAATAAATTATATTTTTCTCCTTACGTCACCATTTGTTAGTCTTCCTCTTACTTGCAGCCAAAAGCATCCTATAGCATACAATGTTCATCTACTGTTGTTGCTTGCCTACCTGACTTAGAACTTTACTGCAGCCCCTGAAAGCAAATCCCATTCTGCCAAATATTAGCAATTAATGTACATTTTGCTGAAAATATAGTGGGACTATGAAGAAGAAGGTTAACACACTTATAGCCACCTTATTATCTTTTTTATTGGAAATTTTTAATGTACACCTTAATGTGACTCATTCTGATATGCTTTTCATTGTGACAGTTCCACATATGCATTTCATTGTACATTATTCAATTAGGTTCCTCCTTACCCTCTTGTATGCTTCCCCCTCACACCACCCCACCCATCAAAGACTTCTCTTCCATTTACTTATCTTTTTATGGTAATATTT